>JANRMR010156997.1:0-12421 GCA_025434825.1 Bergia sp. 'catenularis' | reverse complement strand
AGGTGCAGTAGGCAGTGCAGATCTATATATTTTAAAAATTAAAAACAGTACAAATTTATTTCTACGTCAACTTCTTCATCTGACAAGCAGACCGCTCAAAAGCCATGAAAACGTTATTTGTAAAAGTAATATCAAAGAGACCAGCGAACGGAATTTTCATAACGAATGTATCAACCACTGAAATAGGGTGTGTCTATAACATCGCTGAAATCAAATGACCTTCGTATTTCAACAATCCTACAAATCACAACAACAGTTCAGAACCTTCAAATCCTTCAAATCGCACCAATCCTTCAAATCGCAACAATCCATCAAAACAAAACAATCCTTCAAACCACACAAATCCTTCCAATCACACATCCTTCAAATCACTCCAATCCTTCAAATTACACCAATCCTTCAAATCACACCAATCCTTCAAGTCTAATTAAAGCAATCCTTCAAATTACAGCAATACTTAAAATCCTTGAAATCATACCTATCATAAATAAAAATAAAATCATACCAATACTTCAAAACAGACCAAACCTTCAAATCACTCAGCTTCTTCTATTCACACCAATCGCTTGAATGCCTCAAATCACACCATTCCTTCAAATCACAGCTATTCTTCAAATCACACCAAACCATCAAACTACACGAATCCTTCAAATCATGCGAATCCTTCAAATTGCACAAATCCTTCAAATCACACGAATTCTTCAAATCACACAAATCCTTCAATTCACACAAATCCTTCAAATCACACGAATTCTTCGAATCAAACCAATCCTTCAACTTACACCGATCCTTCAAATCACACCAATCCTTCAAATCTCGCCAATTTTTGAATCACGCCGATCCCTAAAATCCTTCAAATATAGCAATCCTTCAAATTACAGCATCCTTCAAATCTTTCAAATCACAGTAAACCTCAAAATCACACCAATCCTTCAAATCACACCAATCCTTCAAATCACACCAATCCTTCCAATTATAGGAATCCTTCAAATTACAGCAATCATTAAATACCTTGAAATCACAAAAATCCTTAAGAACAGATCAATACCCAAAACAGACAAAACCTTCAAACCATACAATTCCTTTTAATCACACCAACCCTTTCAAATCCCTCGAATCACAATACTTCAAAAACTTCAAATAACAACAATCCTTCAAATCACACAAATCCTTCAATTCACACAAATCCTTCAAATCACACCAATCCTTCAAATCTCACCAATCCTTCAATTGACACCAATCCTTCAAAATCACACCAATCCTTCAAATCACACCAATACTTCAATTCACACCAATCCTTCAAGTCACATTAATCCTTCAAAGCACACCAATCCTTCAAATCCCACCAATTCTTCAAATCACACCAATCCTTCAAATCACACTAAACCATCAAACTACACGAATCCTTCAAATCATGCGAATCCTTCAAATTGCACAAATCCTTCAATTGACACCAATCTTTCAAAGCACATCAATCCTTCACATCCCACCAATTCTTCAAATCACACCAATCCTTCAATTGACACCAATCCTTCAAATCATATCAATCCTTTAAATCGCACCATTCCATTAGATTCTTCTAATCCTTCAAATTAGACCAATCTTTCAAATCACACGAACCCTTCAAATCACCCCAATCCTTAAAGTCACATAGATCCTTCAAATTACACAAATCCTTCACATCCTTCAAATAAAACCAATCCAATCACACCAACCTTTCAAATCACATCAATCCTTCAAATCCTTCAAATCATATCAATCCTTCAAGTCACGTAGATCCTTCAAATCACACCAATACTTCAAACCACACCAATCCTTCGAATCACACCAAAACCTACAAATCACAGCAACCCTTCAAATCACATCAATACTTCAAATCGTACTAATCCTTCAAATCACACCATTTCTTCAGATTCTTCTAATCCTTCAAATTAGACAAATCCTTCAAATCATAGCGGTCCTTCAAATCCTTCAAATCACACCATTCCTTCAAATCACACAAATCCTTCAAACTTTCAAATCACACCAATCCTTCAAACCACACTAATTCTTCGAATCACACCAAATCTTCAACTTACATAGATCCTTCAAATCACACCAATACTTCAAATCGTGCCAATCCTTCAAATCACACCATTTCTTCAGATTCTTCTCATCCTTCAAATTAGTTAAATCCTTCAAATCACACCAATCCTTCAAAATTACAATACCGTATTTGTTCGAATAAGCGCCGCGTTCTGAGCGAAAAAGATAATAAGCGCCGCCCTCGAATAAGCGCCGCGATCCCAGTGCGGCGCTTATTCGAGGGATTTCATATATAGTCAAAGCGGGTAAAACTTACGCACTTTATTATTGTGAAAAGCGATATAAATGCTTGTGGTTTGTTTGTATGGTGTGTTTAACTCTCACATGTCTTTACTTGATTTCTCTGAGACTTGCGCAAGGTTATTTGAAACCAAATAAGCAGGTTTGCTTTACACAAAACACCATCAAAACATGTCAAAATTGTCTGAATCTCTGATTCCAGGCACCGGACGTTAGTTGGAATAAGCTGTTCAAAGCAGCTTGCACGGAGAAATACGATGAATGGCTGGGAATAGTCGGAATTCATGAAGAAACTGCTGCTGGGAATTTGAAAGCTCCCCCGAGGAGAGCGATTCTGCAGTGGATTCTGGATGCACGGGCCGAGCTACCAACAGACGTTATCAAGAATTCTTGTGGGATGGAATTCTTTCCGAAGCTGCGCCTTGAACCCTCCTGCGGACGATTCGAACGACGATGTTATTCACTGTTTCAAAGAAGGCCAGCCATGTAGCACTGGAAGAGCAATTCTTCATATACAGTTAGGGATCTTGAGGGAACCTGAAATAGCAAACCCTTTCGCATGCATAGACTCAGGTGTGGAAGAGGCGTATCCTCCCGCGATGGATCTTGTAGACTCAGATCAAGAGGGGGACATGACATCGAAGTTGAGTGAAAACCGGTGGAAAAGTACGGAAAAGGACAGTGACTACATTCAATAGTTATGTTTGTTCAGTTAATAGGGGTGTTATGGGAACCTGAACTAGACAAAGACAAAATGATGAAAATTAAATTCTGTTAGCACCAAATTGTAAAGCTACAAAATAAACTTATCATAATAAAAATTGCTGTCTCTTTTAAATAAGCGCCGCCCTCGAATAAGCGCCGCATGTGAGACGCGAAAAATTTAATAAGCGCCGCGGCGCTTATTTGAACAAATACGGTAATTATTCTTTCAAATCGCACCAATCCTTCAAACCACACGAATTCTTCGAATCACACCAATCCTTCAACTTACACAGATACTTCAAATCACACCAATCCTTGAAATCACACAATTCCTTCCAATTATAGGAATCCTTCAAATAACAGCAATCATTCAATACCTTGAAATCACACCAATCCTTAAAATCAGACCAGTACTTCGAAACAGACCAATCCTTCAAACCATACAATTCATTTTAATCACACCAATCCTTCAAATCCCTCAAATCACAACAATACTTCAAAAACTTCAAACAACAACAATCATTCAAATTACACCAATCCTTCAAATCACACCGATCCTTCAAATCACACGATTCCTTCAAATCACAGCAATCCTTCAAACCACACGAATTCTTCGAATCACACCAATCCTTCAACTTACACAGATACTTCAAATCACACCAATCCTTGAAATCACACAATTCCTTCCAATTATAGGAATCCTTCAAATAACAGCAATCATTCAATACCTTGAAATCACACCAATCCTTAAAATCAGACCAGTACTTCGAAACAGACCAATCCTTCAAACCATACAATTCATTTTAATCACACCAATCCTTCAAATCCCTCAAATCACAACAATACTTCAAAAACTTCAAACAACAACAATCATTCAAATTACACCAATCCTTCAAATCACACCGATCCTTCAAATCACACGATTCCTTCAAATCACAGCAATCCTTCAAATCACACAAATCCTTCAAACTTTCAAATCACACCAATCCTTCAAACCACACTAATTCTTCGAATCACACCAAATCTTCAACTTACATAGATCCTTCAAATCACACCAATACTTCAAATCGTGCCAATCCTTCAAATCACACCATTTCTTCAGATTCTTCTAATCCTTCAAATTAGACCAATCCTTCAAATAACACCAATACTTCAAATCACCTGAATCCAATCCCTCAAGAGACATCCGTTGTTTCACTTCACACCAATCATTCAAATCTCACTAATTATTCAAATCACAACAATTCTTTAAACCACAGCAACCTTTCAAATTACAGGAATCCTTCAAATCACACGAACCCTTCCAATCACCCCACTAGCACTCCTTGGAGTCACTAGATCCTTCACATCACACAAATCCTTCACATCCTTCAAGTAACACCAATCCAAACCACACCAACCCTTCAAATCACACGATTCCTTCAAATCCTTCAAATCACACATATCCTTCAAATCATACCATTCCTTCAAGTCACATAAATCCTTCAAGTCACTCCAATCCTTCAAATCACACCAAACTTACAAATCGAGCAACCCTTCAAATCACACCAATGCTTCTAATCGTACCAATCCTTCAAATCACACCATTCCTTCAGATTCTTCTAATCCTTCAAATTAGACCAACTCTTTCAAATCACACCAATCCATCAACTCACACCATTCATTCAAATCCTACAAATCACACTAATCGTTCAAATCACACTAATCCTTCAAATCACACCAATCCTTCAAATCACACCAATCTTTCCAATTATAGGAATCCTTCAAATTACAGCAATCATTCAAAACCTTGAAATCACACCAATCCTTAAAGTTAGACCAATTCTTCGAAACAGACCAATCCTTCAAACCAAACAATTCCTTTTAATCACACCAATACTTGAAATCACACAAATCCTTCAAATCCTTAAAATCACACCAATCCTTCAAATTACACTAATCCTTCAAATCACACAATCCTTCCTTCAAATAACAGCAATCATTCAATACCTTGAAATCACACCAATCCTTCAAATCACACCAATCCTTCAAATCACACCAATACTTCAAATCAAACCAATCCTTCGAATCACACCATTCATTCAAATCCTACAAATCACACTAATCATTCAAATCACACTAATCCTTCAAATCGCACCAATCCTTCAAATTCCTCAAATCACGCCAATACTTCAAAAACCTCAAATAACAACAATCATTCAAAATACACCAATCCTTCAAATCACACGAATTCTTCGAATCTTACAAATCCTTCAACTTTCACCGATCCTTCAAACACACCAATCCTTCAAATCACACCAAACCTACAAATCACAGCAACCCTTCAAATCACACCATTTCTTCAGATTTTTCTAATCCTTCAAATCAGACCAATCCTTCAAATCACATCAATCCAATCCTCAAGAGACAGTTCTTTCAAATCGCACCAATCATTAAAATCCTACAAATCACACTAATCATTCAAATCACACCATTCTTCAAACCACACCAATTTTTCATACCACAGCACTCTTTCAAATTACAGCAATCCTTCAAATCACACGAACCCTTCCAATCACCCCACTCCTTGAAGTCACTAGATCGTTCAAATCACACAAATCCTTCACATCCTTCAAATAACACCAATCCAAATCACACCAACCCTTCAAATTACTCGATTCCTTCAAATCCTTCTCCTTCAAATCATACCAATCCCTCAAGTCACATAGATCCTTCAAGTCATACTAATCCTTCAAACCACACTAAACCTACAAATCGAGCAACCCTTCAAATCACACCAATACTTCAAATCGTACCAATCCTTCAAATCACACCATTCCTTCAGATTCTTCTAACCCTTCAAATTAGACCAACTCTTTCAAATCACACCAATCCTTCAAATCACACCATTCATTCAAATCCTACAAATCACACTAATCATTCAAATCACACTAATCCTTCAATTTACACCAATCCTTCAAATTACACTAATCCTTCAAATCACACCAATCCTTCCAATTATAGGAATCCTTCAAATCACACCAATCCTTCAAAATACACCAATCCTTCAAATCACTCTAATCTTTCAAATGACACCCACCCTTCAGATTGTTCAATTTACACCAATCCTTCAAAGAACACTAATCCTTGAAATCATTCAAATCACACCAATCTTCAAGTCTTTCAAATCACACCAATCCTTCAAATTACACCAATCCATGAAATCCTTTAAATCACACCATTCTTCAAATCTTTTAGATCACACCAATCCTTCAAATTACACCAATCCTTCAAATGCTTCAATTTACACCAATCCTTCAAAGTACACGAATCCTTGAAATCATTCAAATCACACCAATCTTCAAATCTTTCAAATCACACCAATCCTTCAAATTACACCAATCTTTGAAATCCTTTAAATCACACCAATCTTCAAATCTTTCGGATCACACCAATCCTTCAAATTACACCAATCCTTCAAATCACTCTAATCCTTCAACTCACACCAATCGTTCAAATTCTTCAATTTACACCAATCCTTCAAACTACACCAATCCTTCAAATCTTTCAACTCACACCAACCTTCAAATTTCACCAATCTTTCAACTCACCTAGCTTCTTCAAATCATTGCAGTCCTTCAAATCACACCAATCCTTCAAATTATAGCACCCCCTCAAAATACAGGAAACTTTTAAATCCTTCTAATCACACAAATCTATAAAATCCTTCAAAACACACCAATTCTTCAAACCACACCAATATTTCAAATCACAACAATCTTTTAAAATACAACAATCCTTGAAATCACACGAGTCCTTCAAATTACCCCAATCCTTGAAGTCACATAGATCCTTCAAATCACACAAATCCTTAACATCCTTCAAACCACACCAATCCAAATCACACCAACCTTTCAAATCACATCAATCCTTCAAATCCTTAAATTCATACCACTCCTATAAATTTTTCAAATCATACCAATCCTTCTAGTCACATAGATCCTTGAAATCATGACAATCCTTCAAATCACACCTATCCTAGAAATCACAGCAACTTTTCAAAACACACCAATACTTTAAATCGTACCAATCCTTCAAATCACACCATTCCTTCAGATTCTTCAAGTCCTTCAAATTGGACCAAACCTTCAAGTCACACCAATCCTTCAAATCACACCAATCCTTCAAATCACACCTATCCTTCAAATCAGAGCAATCCTTCAAATCATTCAATCATTCAAATCACAGCAATCCTTCAAATCCTTCGAATCGCACCAACCCTTCAAATCACTCTAATCCTTCAAGTCACATAGATCCTTCAAATCACACCTATAGTTCCAAACACACCAAAGCATTAAATCACATAGATCGTTCAAATCGTACCAATTCTTGAAATCCTTCAAATCACATCGATCCTTCAGACCACACCAATACTTCAAACCACACCATTCTTAAACTCACAACAATACTTCAAGTCTCACCAATCCTTCAAAAACTTCAAATCATTCAAAACACACCAATCTTTCATATTACACCAATCCTTCAAATTACAGCAATCCTTCAAATCACATCAATCCTTCAAATCACACCAAACCTTCAAATCCTTCAAATTACAACAATCATTCAAATCATATCAATCCTTCAACTCACACCAATCCTTCAACTCACACCAAACCTTCAACTCACACCAATCATTGAAATCACGCCAATCCCTCAAATTCCCAATTCACACTAATCCTTCAGATCACACTAATCCTTCAAACAACACCAATCCTTCATATCACACCAAGCCTTCAAAGCACATTACCTTCAAATAACACCACTCCTTCAAATAACACCAATCCTTCAGATCACAGTAAGCCTTCAAGTCACATAGATTTTTCAAGTCACGCCAATCCTTCAAGTCACACGAACCCTTCAAAGCACACCAATCCTTCAGATCACACCATTCTTTCAGGTCACATACATCCTTGAAATCACACCAATCCTTGAAATTACATCTATAGTTCCAAGCACACCAATGCTTCAAATCACACAGATCCTTCAAATCGCACCAATCCTTCCAATCACACCAATCCTCAAACTACACCAATCTTTGAACTCACAGCAATACTTCTAAGCTCACCAATCTTCCAAATACTTCAAATCATTCAAATCACACCAACCCTTCAAATCACATGTACACCAATCCTACAAATCACATCAATCCTTCAAATCGCACCAATTCTTGAAATCCTTCAAATCACCGATCCTTCAAATCACACCATACCTTCAAACCACACCAATCTTTGAAATCACAGCAATACTTCAAACCTCACTTATCATTGAAATACTCCAAATTGTTCAAATCACACCAATCCTTCAAATTACAGCGGTCTTTGAAATCCTTAAAATCACACCAATCCTTCACATCACACCAATCCTTGAAACCACACCAATCTTTGAAATCACAGCAATACTTCAAACCTCACTAATCATTGAAATACTTCAAATCGTTGAAATCACACCAATTCTTCAAATCACACCATCCCTTCAAATTACAGCGGTCCTTCAAATCCTTAAAATCCCTCAAAGCGCACCAATCCTTCAAATCACAACAATCATTCAAATTTTACCAATCCGTCAAATCACACCAATCCTTCAGTTTACATAATTATTTCAAATCACACCAATCCCTCAAATTACTTTACAGCAATCCTTCAAATCAGACCAATCCTTAAAATCACACCAAAGCTTCTAAACAGACTAATTTTTCAAATCCCACAATTCCTTGTTATCACACCAATATTTCAAATCACATCAATCCTTCAAATCACACTTATCCTTCAAGTCACATTGATCCTTCTAATCACACCAATCATTCAAATCACACGATTCCTTCAAATCATACCAATCAACATTACACCAATTTTTCTAATCACACAAGTTGTTCACATTACAACAATCCTTTAAATCATTCAAATCACACCAATCCTTCAAATCGCACCAATCCTACAAATCACACCAATCAATCAAACCACACTTATCCTTGAAATCACACCAATCCTTCAAATCACACCAATCCTTCAATTGACATAAATCCTCCAAATCACACGAATCAATCAAATCACACTAATCCTTGAAATCACACCAATCATTCAATATTCTTCAAATCACACAAATCCATTAAATCACTCCAATCCTTGAAATGCACTAATACTTCAAATCACACCAATCCCTCACCAATATTTGAAGTTACAACAATTCTTCAAATCCTTCAAGTCACACCAATCCTTCAGATCATACGAATCCTTCAAGTCACACAAATCCTTCAAATTACAGCATTTCTTCAAAGCACACTAATCCTTTAAATAACACCAATCCCTCAAATTACACCAATCCTTCAAGGCACACCAATCCATTAAATCACACCGATCCTTCAAGTGAAACAGATCCTTGAAATTCCACCAATACTTCAAATTTTACGAATCCTTCAAGTCACACAGATCCTTTAAATCACGGCAATCCTTTGAATTACACCAATCCTTCAAGTCACACCAATCTTTTCAATGCACACCAACGGTTCAACTCGCACGAATCCTTCAAGTCACACAAATCCTTCAAATAACACCAATCCTTCAAGTCACACCATTCATTCAAGTTACACCAATCCTTTAAATCACATAAATGCGTCAAGTCACACCAATCCTTCAAATCACACCTATCCTTCAAATCCTTCATATCCTTCAAGTCACACCATACCTTCCAATCACTCGAACGCTTCGAATTGCACCAATCCTTCAAATCACACCTATCCTTCAAATCCTTCATATCCTTCAAGTCACACCATACCTTCCAATCACTCGAACGCTTCGAATTGCACCAATCCTTCAAATTACACAAATCTTTCAATGCACACCAATGGTTTAAAGCACACTAATCTTTCAAGTCAAACCAATCTTTGAAATCGGACCAATCCTTCAAATCCTTCAAATCACACCAATCCTTCAAATCATGCCAATCCTTCAAATCACACCAATCCCTTAAGTCACACCAATCCTCAAATCACACCTATCCTTCAAAGCACACCAATCCTTCAAATCACGCCAATCTTTCAAGTCACATAGATCCTTGAAATCTCACCAATCCTTCAAATCACGCCAATCTTTCAAGTCACATAGATCCTTGAAATCTCACCAATCCTTCAAATCGTACGAATCCTTCATGTCACACAAATCCTTCAAATGATACCAATGCTTCCAATCACACAAACCCCTCAAGTCACACAGATCCTTTAAATCACGCCAATCCTTTGAATTACACCAATCCTTCAAATCACACAAATCGTTCAATGCACACCAGTGGTTCAAAGCACACTAATCTTTCAAGTCATACCAATCTTTGAAATCGCACCATTCCTTCAAATCCTTCAATTGACACCAATCCTTCAAATCACATCAATATTTCAGACACACCATTCATTCAAATCACACCAAGCCTTTGAATCACATAAATGCGTCAAATCACACCAATACTTCAAATAATATCAATCCTAAAAATCACACCTATCCTTCAAATCCTTCAAATCACACCAATCCTTCTAATCACACAAATCCTTCAAATGACACCAATCCTTCCAATCACTCGAATTTTTCGAACCTCACCAATCCTTCAAATCACACCAATCCTTCAAGTCAAACCATTCTTTCAAATCACACTAATCCTTTAAATCACACCAGTCCTTCAAATCACACCAATCCTTCCAAGCACACCAAACCTTTCAATCACACCAATCCTTCAAGTAACATAGACCCTTGTAACCCATCCAATCCTTCAAATCATACGAATCCTTCAAGTCACACAAATCCTTCAAATGACACCAAACTTTCCAATCACCCAAATCCTTCAAATCACACCAATCCTTCAAATAAGACCAATTCTGTAAATCACACCAATCCTTCAAGTCACACCATTCATTCAAATCACTCCAATCCATTTATTCACATGAATGGGTCAAGTCACACCAATCCTTCAAACCACACCAGTTCCAAAAATAACACCTATCCTTCAAATCCTTCACATCACACCATTCCTTCTAATCGCACCAATCCTTCCAAGCACACCAAACCTTTTATTCACACCAATCCTTCAAGTCACATAGATTCTTGTAACCCATCCAATCCTTCAAATCATACGAATCCTTTAAGTCACCCGAATCCTTCAAATCACACAAATCTTTCAAATGAGACCAATCCTTCAAATCACACCTATCCTTCAAGTCAATCCATTCTTTCAAATCACACCAATCCTTTTAATCACACAAATGCATCACGTCACAGCAATCCTTCAAATCACACCAATCCTGCAAATCACATTAATCCTTTAAATTGCACCAATCTTCAACTCGCACCAATGCTCCAAATCACACCAATCTTTCATATCACAGCAATCATACAAAAGGACTGGTGCGATTGGATTGATTTGAAGAATTGGTGTGATTTGATAGGTTTGAAGGATTTGAAGGATCTCTGAGGTTTGAATAGTTTGAGGGATTTGAAGGACTGATGTGATTTAAATGAATGGTGTGACTTGAAGGATTGGTTTGATTTGAAGGATTGCTGTGACTTGAAGGATTGCTGTGATTTGAAGGATTGGTGTGTTTTGCAGGACTGGAAGGTTTAAAGGATTGGTGTAATTGGAAGGATTGGTGTGAGTTGAAGGATTGGTGTGATTTGAAGGATTGGTGTGAGTTGAAGGATTGGTGTGATTTGAAGGATTGGTGTAATTTGAAGGATTGGTGTGAGTTGAAGGATTGGTGTGATTTGAAAGATTGGTGTGAGTTGAAGGATTGGTGTGAGTTGAAGGATTGGTGTGATTTGAAGGATTGGAATAATTTGAAGGATTGGTGTAATTTGAAAGATTGGCGTGGTTTGAAGGATTGGTGTGAGTTGAAGGATTGGAGTAATTTGAAAGATTGGTGTAGCTTGAAGAATTTGTGTGATTTGAAAGATTGGTGTGATTTGAAGGAATGGTATGATTTGAAAGATTGGTGTTGTTTGAAGGATTGGTGTGATTTGAAGGATTGGTGTGATTTGAAAGATTGATGTGGTTTGAAGGATTGGTGTGATTTGAAGGATTGGTGTGATTTGAAGGATTGGTGTGATTTGAAGGATTGGTGTGATTTGAAGGATTGGTGTGAGTTGAAGGATTTGTGTGATTTGAAAGATTGGTGTGGTTTGAAGGATTGGAGTAATTTGAAAGATTGGTGTGGTTTGAAGGATTGGTGTGAGTTGAAGGAATGGTGTGAGTTGAAGGATTTGTGTGATTTGAAGGATTGGTGTGAGTTGAAGGATTGGTGTAATATGAAGGATTGGTGTGATTTGAAGGATTGGTGTGATTTGAAGGATTGGTGTGATTTGAAGGATTGGTGTGA
>JANRMR010156775.1:0-12423 GCA_025434825.1 Bergia sp. 'catenularis' | reverse complement strand
ATCCTTATCCTTATTCTATCCTTATCCTTATCCTTACCCTATCCTTATCGAATTATCCTTATCCTATCCTTATCCTAATCCTTGTCCTTATCCTTATCCTTATCCTTATCCTATCCTAATCCTTATCCTTACCCTTATCCTTATCCCTATCCTTATCCTTATCCCTATCCTTATCCTTATCCCTATCCTTATCATTATCATTATTTATCATACTGGGTCACACAATTGAAAACAAAGAAATTTTAGAATTCATAACTCTTCTACTCATACAAAAAGAACATCCTCGACTGCCTTTGCGAACATTTTGCTGCACGCGAATAATGTAAACTGAATTATTTGAAAGACCATTTCTGGGAGTGTGTTCCGTGAAACCACCAGATAGTAGCCTTGCAGAGATTCCAACCGTAAAAACAAACACTTGAAGATTGGATAATCATTCAACTAGAATATTCGAATTTGTACCGGGTAGTTAATAATCTGCATCAAGAGTTAAGGTGTTATAATTAACCACATTGGCACATAAGACGAAAAACCAAAACAAAGAAAAGTTAAACTGATGGTCTTCCCAGGTTTTGTGGTTCCTGGTTGTAGATTTAGCTGCATAAAACTCACACTTCAGCTTTTTGAGAAATGGAAAACCGGTTAGAAAAATCGAGAGGCAGGCAATTTCCGGCCAAAATGAGGTTTCCGGAATGTGGATCATTCGAGAAGACGTTTAAACTCAACACTCAAATTTTCCGGGTTTTTCAGTCGGAAGTCAAATCACTTGAAATATAAATGAGCTACCCGGGGCATCCCGGATGCGTTCATGTTTTAAAATATTCAGTCAGGTGTGCAGTTGAAAATTGTAGTGTTTCTCCAACATGAGATACGAATGCTACCATTAAAGTAAAACGCTATAAGTCTATATGATGTAAGCATTGTGTGTCGACTTCATATGTGACCAAACTTTGTAGTGTTTTAGTAGGTCATTTAGTTTTATTGTTCTTGCGGCAATTGAGCAAAATATTACTGTTCTATGCACAATGTCAAGGTCAATCAGATCCGTTTTTATTTATTCATACGTTTATTTGTTTATTCAGTTATAACAATATTTTGTTTATTCATTAACTTATCACAATATATCGTCAAGAAGCTCGCGCATATACAAATGGTTTTCAAAGGTCCTGAGAGAGGTCACGGATTTATAAATATTTTAACGCAAATACATACTGCTTGCACAATCACCGCCTCTCCATTTTAACATTTACGTCAGAGTTCGCCAGAAAGCAAAATCTGGAAAGACTTGCAAACTTGGAACGACGAAAGAAATTAGAATCAAGTTTTCCGTACTATTGTTTTCAACTCGTTTATTTTATGAAAACGGAGGATGACATGGCCTTGGAATTAGTAATCCTCCCGAAACCTTCACCTTTCATTTATTTAAAACTCAGTTTAAAAAGAACAATATTTTAAGAAAACAATAACAACATTTTAATGTTAAAACAACGACAACAACTTTATTTGCCCTTTTAACACACAAAGAAATAGTTTTACATGTAGTATATATTAAACAACGACGAGTTTTGGCTTCCTGAAAGTCTGATAAGGGACGAGGAAGTTAACCTACATTGAATACTGAATTCAAAATATTAGGTCAGAAGACGCACACACACACAAAGGGACACAAATACGAGACGAAAAGCGTACCATAATCTGGCTAATAAACAAATTACTACTAAAACAGCAAATAAATCACGCAAGCAAATTTATGCAAAAGAGAAAAAAATGTACTGCTAAATTTGACTGAAGGAAAGGTACCAAACAAAATGAAAGAATAGTTGATTATCATTTTTTAAGTTCAGTTTCGATTCTATTTTAGTTTGAGGTTTTAATCATTCCAGTCTCGTCCTTAGTTTGTCCTTAGTGCCCGGGGAGGTTTAATTTGAGTGTCCGACGTAATTAACTAACCCACTTCCTTGTCAGACCAGTGCCGCGTATTAATAATTAATAACGACCTATCAACCACACAATTCAATATCATAGTCCTTTTCATTTGTGTTGAATCAAAACAAAGGACTCTCCTTGCGTCAGTACAGAATAAAATTTTGGTTCTTACCCCTATATAAATGCGTTTATTCTCTAAGAGAACTTCAGTCTTTATCACACACATCAAGAAGGTTAATCAGATATTAATCAGGTGAAAAACAGTAGTTTCGCGTATATAACTTCTAGGATCGAATCTTGCAGCAATCCTCTTCCTTCCTACAAGGTGCTTCATTTCGGATTTCAAAGGTAAGCCTTAAAAGTGAGGAAAGCGTCCAGTGCTCAGGTTTTGGAAAACTGAGTTAATCAAGCTTTATCAGTGGATGAAACACTGATTTTCCTTTTTATTAAAAAAAATTGTATCTGCCCTTCCAACAATTTATAAGAATACTGAGACTCAGATTTACCCAATTTTAAAAACGTAAAAGTTTAGAACCATCGCAGACTCTAATCTTGTCTCATATCCATTAAAAAACTCAATATAAAACTCAAACAGTTATCTAATAAATAAATAAATAAACAATTTAAGGCTGGATAAGAACAACAAGCTTGAGCCAAAATATACATGGTTCTTTATTGAAATAGTGCGTTTACAAAAATTGGCCAAACACATGCCGCTAATTTGATGTAAAAGTATTAGAGACGGAGAATACTTACAATCGACTTAAAATAATTCAAACCAACAGTTGCATGACAACAGTTTGGTTGCTGAAGGTATCAAAACTTTTAACATTTATCAAATTCTAAGAAAACAAACAATAAATAAGAAAACTTAATACTAGAACAACAACGGAACAAAGCTTAATGAACGCACAATTTACCGCAAAAGCGGAGAGAACACAACTTCTTTAACACGTGGTTTACTGTAAAAATCCCAACTCCTCTTTTAAAAAAAGCTGCTTTTAAGCAATTTTATGTTGAAGATATGCAAAACTGTTACCTACCAAGTACCACTTCGTAACGTTTTACTTGTGTGGATGTGTGTTTGTATACTTGGTGCTTGTATGATTGTGTGTTTGTGTGTTTATGTACTTGTGTACTTGTGAGCATGTGTGCTTGAAATCTTGTCGTTTGTGTGCTTGTGTGATTCTGTACTTGTATGTTTATGTGCTTGTTTTTCTTGTGTGCTTGTGAACTTGAGTATTTTGTCTACTTGTGTACTTGGGTGCTTGTGTGCTTGTTTGCTTATGCACTTGTGTACTTGTGTGCTTTTGTATTTGCGTACTTGTGTAGTTTTGTGCTTGCGTGTTTGTGTTCTTGTGTACTTGGGTGCTTGTGTGCTTGTGAGCTTATGTGCTCGTGTGCTTATGCACCTATGTACTTGTGTGCTTTTGTATTTGTGTGCTTGTGTGCTTGTGCACTTGTGTGCTTGTGTACTTGTGTGCTTGTGTACTACTGTGCTTGTGTACTTGTGTACTTATCTATTTATGTGATTCTGTGCTTGTGTACTTGTGTGCTTGTGTCCTTGTGCACTTGTGTACTTGTGTGCTTGTATGCTTGTATGCTTGTGTACTTCTGTGCTTGTGTATTTGTGTGCTTGTATGCTTGTGTACTTGTGTGCTTGTGTATTGGTGTGTTTGTGTGCTTGTGTGCTTGTGTATTTGTATGCTTGTGTACTTGTGTGCTTGTGTATTTGTATGCTTGTGTACTTGTGTGCTTGTGTACTTGTGTACTTGTGTGCTTGTGTACTTGTGTATTTGTGTGCTTGTGCACTTGTGTATTTGTGTATTTGTGTGCTTGTGTGCTTGTCTACTTATGTATTTGTGTGCTTGTGTATTTGTGTGCTTGTGTGCTTGTGTACTTGTGTGCTGGTGTACTTGTGTATTTGTGTGCTTGTGTATTGGTGTGCTTGTGTACTGTGTGCTTGTGTGCTTGTGTGCTTGTGCACTTGTGTACTTGTGTGCTTGTGTATTTGTGTGCTTGTGTGCTTGTGTACTTGTGTGCTGGTGTACTTGTGTATTTGTGTACTTGTGTGCTTTTTTGTTTGTGTGCTTGTGTGCTTTTGTTTTTGTGTACTTGTGTGCTTGTGTACTTGTGTGCTTGTGTACTTGTATGCTTGTGTGCTTGCGTGCTTGTGTGCGTGTGTATTTATGTGGTTGTGTGCTTGTGTGCTTGTGTACTTGTGTGCTTGTGTACTTGTATGCTTGTGTATTTTTGTGCTTGTATGCTTATGTACTTGTGTGCTTGTGCATCTGTGTGCTTCTGTACTTGTGTGCTTTTGTGTTTGTGTGGTTGTGTGCGTTTGTGTTTGTGTACTTGTGTACTTATTTGATTTTGTGTTTGTGTGCTTGTGTACTTGTGTGTTTAGTATTTGTGTGCTTGTGTACTTGTCTGCGTGTGTGCTTGTGTGCTTGTGTGCTTGTGTGTTTGTGTGCTTGTGTGTTTTTGTACTTGTGTTTTTGTGTACATGTGTGCTTTTGTGTTTGTGTATTTGTGTGACTGTATGTTTATGTACTCGTATGTTTGCATTTCTGCACATGTTTGTATACTTGTGTACTTGTGTGATTGTGTAAATACGTGTTTGTGTTCTTGCATTGTGTGTTTATAGTACATGTTCTTTGTATTTTTGTGTACTTTGTGTGTTTCTGTATTTGTAATTTGCAATTGTGTATTTGTGTGTTTGTGTACATTTGTGCTTGTGTACATGTGTGCTTGTATACTTGTTTACGTTTGTGATTGTGTACTGCTGTACGTGTGCGTACCTGTGTGTTTGTGTAAAACAGCTAGTTTACCGTTTGCAAAACAAGTAGTTCACTAGTTTTTAATGTTTTTTGTAGAATTGAATCTACCTTGACATCACTTTTGGGCTTTATAACCACGGTGTATTTGAATTTGTTTTCCCCAAGTCACTAAGGAATGATTTATACGTAAATCACTGATTCCGCCTCTACAATATAACTATGCACACAAGCATGGCCAACAGTATAATTATAATATTGATTAATATGCTTTTTTACTCTTACAGATATTGAAGAAGTAGACAAAGACAGAATATGTGGCCTCTGCTTCTTCTGTTCCTAGCGGATAGTGGATGGGCTCAGTGCAATCCGTCAAATGTTGGTAAAGTGGCGTGTGGAGAGATAAATGGGTTCACGGCGGGTCAAAAACAATGGGTAACTTGTCTTACCGACTCCTACATACAACAGTATAGTCGCCACCAGCACCACTGTATTGACAGAAACGCTACCCAATGTTTTTACCACTGCATGCTAGAGGTATACAACAAGAATAGTGGTAATGTCTTTGGGGAATGTTCATGTCAACCAGGCGATGAGCTACCAGACACGAATATTCCACTTTCGTGTCTCAGTCCCTCAGGTGGTTCTTGCAACTGGTTTCAGGACTGTCTGGTAAAAAGATACCCCGCTTGTAATGCCAGGACCAACGCATATGCAGTCACCCATGCCGAGAAGTTCTGTAACCTTTACCGTGTCTACAACAACAAATTCACACCGACTGGACTTCAATGGATCGATGCGGTGAGAAAATGCCTGCAAGTCTCGCTGGTGCCTTCACTACGCCTGTGGAAGACGGCGACGTGTGAGGAGATTCGAACAAGGGCCTTTGACTCTCACACCCCTTGCTATCTCTCTCCAGACAAGGTGGCACCGTCGATCTGTGACCTTAACTGCACAGAGTACCTCAAGGTCTTCTGGATCCTTAAGGCATCCTATTCCAGCTTGGACACCGCGGGAGAGACACTGAAAGGACTGTGGAATGTCGGAATGCGATGCGCATGCGTTGCAGATCCTCCAAATAGATCTAAGCCTCAGTTGATCACAGTAGCGAGGCTCACAGTGAAAAAGTTTACCACTCGGCCAAAACGTTCCGCTTATGCCATTCCAGAATCAGATCTACAGCAAAGGTTTTCAGATGGTGTTAGTACAGCTATTGCTAGGTCTCTAAACTGGAACAGTGAAGTAATAAATTGGTTTGGCTTCTCTGACTCCGATGTGTCAACGATTAATCTGATCTTAGCCGACACGAAGTCGTTAGGAATTAGAAGCAGTCCGATCGCTGAACAAGTCAACTTGAATGAAACTATTCAACAGCTTGCGGCCGCCATCACGGAGGGGAAACTACCACTGCGGGTTGATGGAGCGTTCGTGTGGGTGAAATCTCTTCAGATCTGTCACGACACGTTTTGCAACAGCACGGAGACCATCGCTTTGTCAGACTCGCGCCCAATTTCATGGCCAACTTTATTGCCTACAGTCACTCGGAGGCAGCCTCAGTGCAATTCGATCACTGGCCCGGCAGGACAAGCCAGCTGTGTTGACATAATGGAAGGTTACACACCCGGCCAGTATCAGTGGGCGACTTGCTTGACCGACGCCTACATACAGCAGAAGAGCAGCCACAAGCACCACTGTGCCAACAGAGGGGCGACGTACTGCTGGTACCAGTGCATGATTGAAGTACATGACAAGGAGGACGGAGATGTTTCTAAGGACTGCTCGTGTGACCCAAGGGCTCATCTGCTCCCAGTTGGTGTTGTGGTGCCAGATTCGTGTTTTAGCCCATCGGGTGATGAGTGTGGCTGGTATCGGAACTGTCTGAAAAGAAAGTACCCCACTTGTAATGCGAGAACCAACGGATATGCTCTCATCCATGCCGAGAAGTTCTGTAACATGTACCGTGTCTACAACAACAAATTCACTCCTATTGGACTAAAATGGATTGATGCGGTAAGAAAATGCCTGCAAGTGTCGCTGGTGCCTTTACTACGTGCGTGGAGCAAGCCGACATCAGCAGATTCGAACGAGAGCTTTTGACTCTCACAACCATTGCTACCTTTCTCCAGACAAAGGGGCCCCGTCGATCTGTGACCTTAACTGTACAGAGTACCTCAAGGTCTTCTGGATCCTTAAGGGATCTTATTCCAGCTTGGACACCGCGGGAGAGACACTGAAAGGACTGTGGAATGTCGGAATGCGATGCGCATGTGTTCCTCCTTCAAGTAGATCTGAGCCGCATTCAAATAGAACTGAGCCCCAGCTGATCAAGGTAACGAGGCTCACGGTGAAGAAATTCACCACTCGGCCGAGACGTTCTGCAGACTCCATCCCAGAATCAGATCTCCAGCAAAGGTTTGCTGATGGGGTCAGCTTGGCCATTGCCAGATTCCTTAGGTGGAACTACAACGAAATGGACTGGTTTGGCTTTTCTGACAACAGCACAAATTCATCGGACTCCGATGAATTAACCATCAACCTGATCTTAGCCGATACAAAATCGATAGGAATTAGCACCAGTCCGCTCGCGGATCAAGTCAACTTGAATGAAACTATTCAACAGCTTGCCGCCGCCATTACAGAGGGGAAACTACCACTGCGGGTTGATGGAGCGTTCGTGTGGGTGAAATCTCTTCAGATCTGTCAGGACACGTTTTGTAACAGTACGAAGATCATCGCTTTATCAAACACGCTCCCTATTTGGCCAACAGAGCTAACGACCACAGAAAATAACCCCACCCCCACCCCCACCCCCACCAGTGGTGTTACTAACTCGTGTTACAGCACCCCTCTGCTGTTAAGTCTTCTTATGGTCATGCTAAATATGATGAACTATCTAAGTCATTACTAAAATGACCTGATTTGAATCTTCTGTCAGTCTGATTCATTATGGTAGGCAGATCTCAGTGTGACTTCATTTTTTTTAAAAAGTTTGCCTAATTAGCATTCTGTATCAAGATTTGTAAAACTGTCCTTAAATGGAATAATCATGACACAGTTAGTATTTAACAATTATTTTAGCCCGATGCGATACATATTTTTGACTATAAACCTGTCTTTGAAAACGTCGAAATTTTTCACTACAAATTCTGAAGTTGTTATAGTAATTTATTTTTACCGATGCTCAAATTTTCAGTAAGTACTTTTAAAATATAGAGTTTTGGACTCATTTTCTTTGTTGCTTTGATTTTGAACTTGTGCTGTATTATGCGAAAGGATCAAAGTCTTAAACAATGACGTCATTAGAAATCTGAATTAGCGACCAGGCTTTGTCATACAGAGGAGCAAGGCTAAAGCTAGTCGCCGACAATATCTTCCAGTTTTCATAGAAATTAGTGCAATTGTACAGGCAAATTTGGATTATTGAAACGATTTAAAGTTACTTAACCGTTGTTTATCTTTTTGTTTTAGTGCATATTCAATGCATTTAAAAACAGTTTTAGCTGAAAAAACATTTTGATACCTTAAATTTAAAATCAAGTTTGTGATTTGGTGTTTGAATATATTAAGAGTTTCTATTAAGAGAGGCCTTAATTTAATAATTTTCTGAAGTAATTACAAAAAAACCCCCAATTTTCCATGCTCACCAAAAATGTTGGAAAAATTATGCAATTCGATCCTTCGATTTTAGTTTTAAAATTTTGTTACAACATATCTAACAACAATACCCTAGCGTTTGAATTTAAATTTAAATTTTGTCAGTCCAGCCCTCTGAACGCTAAAACAAAGGGAAGTTTCTAGAATCTTCGTTGCAACGAACTTTAAAGCAAAGTTGAACATTTTGATAAATCGAAATGCAGTTTTGATAAACTTTCATTGAAACAATAATCCATGATAATTTTCGCGAGTAGGAATTAATGTGAGAACAAGTTTTAGCGATTTGCAAAACCGAACTGATATTATCCGTATTTGTGTTAGAATAATAAATGAATTAACCTTTGAATTTGATCTGTCTCCATGTGTTATAATTTTAAAGGCGCAAATACTGCGTTTACACGTAACGTAACTGATATTAGAGAGATTTAGCATCACGTTTACGGCAAACGGCAAACGGCAAACGGCGAATTCCCTTTTACGTTTCCTCAAAATATATAATAAGTACACGAGAATGGTGAAAAATAATTCTCATGTTTGAGGCCAACACGGAACTACATTAATTCCTTCACTTAGAAAAAGCAAACAGTAAACGACAAATGAGGGAAAATCATGGTCACGTGATCACTTCTGCCGTTTACCGTAAACGCGATGCTTAATCTCTCTGTTAAGTCATTCTGTTCAGCGGTATTACCATGCATTACACCCTTACTGTGTCCACCCCTCCAGGGACTGATCGGTAAAAACAAAGGTTTTGTACCAGGCTTGAGCTTGTTTGTTTGTTTGTTTTTCTTTTTTTTACTTCGGTCAAAAAAGTCAACAAATTTCATTGCTCAGTTTTTCTGGTGAAGGGACAGCGCTGGAAACAACAGCCGTTTTACTTGACCTTACGGCGAAAGATTGCCACGTCAACTCAAGTCTTCCAAAGTTTCATCAAGCTCCAAAATAAACTGTCAAAAGAAACCAAAGTTTGGAATACCCATCTCTAAAAAAATCCAGCTCTTAATTAACTCTTTTAAATTCGTCCTCACTTCTTAGGCAGAGAACTACCGTAGATCTTGCAGTTGAGTTTTTCGTTCAAGGAGAAAGTGGGTTGGGGGGGTGTCGCGGACAAGCAGACGACGGCTATTCGCAATACTAATGTTTATTATTAGCCAAACATAATTTGTTCAATTGAGGCGAAGGAAATTCAATAGTTTACGCGCATGAGGATTGCCTGGTAATTGCAGTTTTTTAAATTCAGGCTTTAAAATTTCAAATGTATTTCAACTTTTAAAACAGCTTTTGTCGTGGTAGCACGATCAGTTTAAATTTCTAGCATCAATTCACGAAAAGAGGAGTGGTTTGGTCCTTCATAGGGGAGCTTCTTGCTTAAAATCCCTGATAAACATGACAGAAACAACACTAAACATTTTCTAATATACACCACAACCTCGACTCCTGGTCTTGATTAAAGAAATTGTAGATCTTCTAGCCGTATTACTGAAACCTTGATATGTTGTCTGTCAGGGTCTGGCATTTCCGTTTTATGCACATAACAATGTTTAGCCCGAAGGGCGGGGGTAGTGGACGGGGGGGGGGGGTAGTAGATGTGGGGCAATTGAATTTTTTGTAAAATCTGGAAAGTTTTAAACAGCTTTGACTAGCTGCACTAAATTAAGCTAGTGTGCAAATATCCGACCCTCGGACATATTGGTCAGATACCTGATCCTCAGGCTATCAAGAGTGAGCAAATTAAATGCCCTGCATCTTCCATCTCCCCCATATGCCCCGGCCCCACCGTCTTAACTTGTTCATATAGAAAATGTCTTGCTCTCTGGTTATACGGCTAATTGTGAGATCAGTTACTCCAAAATTCAACTACCTAAAACGATAACTTTATAATCATGTTTTGATTACTTCAACAACGGCCTTTCAGTAACTTGAACCTTTACATATATTTATATATTTACACAATAAGAATTGCATTTTTTTTGTAATTTATTATCCTTTTTGTATCTTACAATCATTTCTCAAATACATGGAGATAATGAAAGAAAAAAGAAGGAACACTTAAACACACAAACTTACACACAGGCTTTCTTTTTTACATTTGTTTAGTTCTTTTCGAGCGGGCGCTAAGCACCTTCTATGTAAGGGAGGAAAGTCTCCCACTTATGATAACGATATTAATATAAAAAGAATTTAATAAAATCTAAATCCATTTAAGCAATCATATCTTAATGAAATCTAAACGTTGAGTACATATAAATGTATATTACAAATGCTTGCAGAGCTCGACTTTTGATGCCCGCTTTAGAATTGCTTGTATCACTGATAAAAAAAACTTTCGGAGCAAGTCGTTCCAAAGCCGAACCGCGGCTCCTCCATTTTGCTAGGGAAAAGCCCTGGAAACGAGGTTGTCCCATTTACAAAAGAGTGCTGTCCCGTGACTAACATAAATCGTGGTATGTTGCATTAGTTATGCCTTGTATTGCGAGAGTGGACATCAGCTCTAATTGGTTAATTATGTGTTATAAATAAGTTAACGCGAATCGAAGAGAAAATACCTTCTGAATAAATGAAATTATCGCGAAAAGGAAGTCAATCCCGGTTTCTGAGAAATGACCCACCTACCCCTCCCCTAAACCTAAAGCTAAACCTAACCCCAACCTTGACTCTATTAACGCTGACCTAGGGGAAGGGTAGGTGGGTCATTTTTCAGAAACCGGGATTGACCCTCCCATTTTAACACTGGATGTAAAAAAAGCAACCTGAACAAAACAAACTTATGCATGTAAACCATAATGGTGATTGCATGAGAGCTTTAAAATTCTCCCTAAATGTAGGGATTAAGAGAAGAAATCTGAGTATTATTCACAGCGTTTTTAAAGTGGACAACTTTAAGTCAATTTCGATCGCTTAGACACCTTTCTCAGGGCTAACAAGCATTTTGCTTCCGAGGTAGCGGAGCGTTTCGAACGTGGAAGGGGGGGGAGGTGGGGAATGAGTCTCGTCCGGAATGAGTCTTGTCTTAGCTCGCTGCGTGTATGGATGGATGACGTTATTTATCAAGCGTAGAGTTACATTAACCAGTTAACAGAAATTAAGGTCGCAGAAATTAACGCTCCACTTAATTAAAGTAGCGGAATTTAACGCTCGCAAAAATTAACGCGACTTAAATAACGTGAAATTTTGAAATTCGCGTTAATTTTATGGACTGGTGTCGATTTTTTATACACGCTTTTTTTATAAGCATCAGCAAATATTTGGCGAGCCTCGTTGGTGCTTAACTTTTTCGTGATTTCAGACTAAAATGAAGCCTGAGTTTCAGACTCTTTCTTTGTTCGCTGATAAAATGGTGCTTAAGTGGTGCTTAGGTGGGACAAAAGCCAAACAGAGAATAATAACTTATTCGCCAAGTTGTGATGGCTGTAACGTATCACGTGCTAACAAACTCCCTCCCCCTCCCTCCCCTGTAACGTATCACGTGCTAACAAACTCCCTCCCCCTCTCTCCTCTGTAACGTATCACGTGCTAACACACTCCTCCTGGGTATTTTCTATGTTTACACATGACGGCCTGGTGCATACTCTTCTTCTCCACATAGAAATCTTTCATACTTGTATGATAAGAGAATAAAAAGGAAAACTATATGTGCGATTGTGAAGCTGGGGGGGGGGGGGGTGCTCATTTTTTTCGGCAAATCTGAGGCTGTGATGTTTATAGGAAGAAAAGTGTGTACTAAGGTGCTGAGTATTTTTTATATTTTACCTGTTGCTTTAACAGGACCACTTTATATAAATTGGTGTATAAATAGAAGCTATCACGATCACTATCACTATCACTATCACCATCACCATCACCATCACCATCACCATCACCATCACCATCACCATCACCATCATCACCATCATCATCATCATCACCATCACCACCACCATCACCATCACCATCACCATCACCATCACCATCACCATCATCGTCACCATCACCATCACCATCACCATCATCGTCACCATCACCATCACCATCACCATCACCATCACCATCACCATCACCATCACCATCACCATCACCATCACCATCA
>JANRMR010156555.1:0-12424 GCA_025434825.1 Bergia sp. 'catenularis' | reverse complement strand
TTGCCTACAAGATTCTCCCGGCCTTCGGGCCTGCAACTGAACAATGGTTGTACTTGTCGTCAACTTGTGAGAAGTTTTTATTTCTCCTTCTCTTGCTAGTATTCTCTTGCTTGAGTGCTTTGCTAAGAATACCGAGATACACAAAACTTGGAGTTCATATGACATTTGCTTGGTCTAGCTTGAAAACTGTGTAAAATCAATGTTACGCGTATTTATGCACTTCGGTTTTACATGTACGGTGTCTGAACTTTGTTCGTTGCACTTCTTTCACGCTATTTCCTAAGTAAACGGAGTTTTCGTAAATTCAATATAAGCCATTACATTTGAGGCCTACCTGTCCAAACGAAAACTGAGAAGCACCGAGTCTGTCTGAGTCAACGAAATTCGTTGAGCTTTCTACAGGCTACTGGCGGAACTTGCAACCGCTTTTTAGCATACTGATTGTGAGGTTTTGTTTATCTCTTTCAATAATTGCTCCTGTGTACGTGTTTATGGATTGACGCGTCACATATTCACGCTGATGCAGACACTATTTACAATATCCAACAAAAAGATTAAGGTTAAAAATTGTGTTGAAGATTCAATTGTTTCCTTCGAGACCATCATAATTAGCGACTATGATATCTTTGCTTTTATTGTTTATTCATGCTTTATTAATAAAAAAGTTTGTCAATTGATCAGAACAAATAGCAACCGAAAAGGCCTGTGAACATGCCAACGAGGGCAACCAGAACCAATCACAAGAAACTTGCCTTAATTTTCGGAGAACCAGGAGAGGTCAGTTGGGCGGGAAATATTCCAGGCTCAGAGAATAGCCATGTATTTAAAAGCAAGGTAAAGAGCGCTAATTTGGCCTGGAATATGGTAAACTTGTTACCTGGTTAGTCTAGAAGGGTGTGCGGGTTTTGCTGAGAATTTGTGGACCTTCAAGTTATCTCTTAAATTGTTCTGAGATTTGTCTGAAAGAGAGTGTTGATTTATTCAGTTAGCCTTCCAGTTTAGTCTGAGGTAGGGATAAAAAATTATATTTTTTTTCAGGCATGAGATAAGGTCAGGGTTTGAAGGCTTGGGCGACAAAACACCATTCAATATAAGTGTGAGCACCCGCGGGTCCTTCGTGTGTAGATTTAAAAATGGAATGGAATCACAGTCTGATAAGAACGCTAGTGCAAGAACAGCTACAAGAATACGAGGAATTGTCGACTTAATGTTTATGTCATAGACTGCGTTACTACGGTAACCTTAGTACAGCGAGAAGTTCTACGGGAGCTGGTTGACGAAATTTGCGGGTCTCTACTGAATTTTTTGGTGGATTTTAATGATTTGTCATTCGGAAGGCTGCATCTCATCTCGACAGAGTGTTTACGATTCATGTAAAAATTTAAAACTTATAAAATGCACGCTGTTTGTTGAATTCCTATGGGTGTAACTAGTACTCACTTGATTAATGTGTGTATATTGTCCGGAAGGGGAGGGGGCGGGGGCTGTGTTACTCCCCATTGGAACTATTTAGGTGTGTGCGGCACCAAATAATAGAGCCTTTTAAAGCCTTTTTGGACTGAAATTGGATATAGAATTTGACATTTTGGTCTGAAATCGGGTATCGTCTTTGGAAATGTGGAATTTTGGCGTATAAAAAACATTTTGTGCCCCTGAAAACGGATATCAATTTTAAATTTATCGTTCGGTCATAAACTGGGTTGGAAAATTTGAATAATTTGGTCTGAACACGGGTCAGAGTTTTACGAAGCGCACCACACACCACTACCAAAATAATTGGGGAATAGCACCCCCCCGTCATATTTGTAACGCTGCGTTACTCGCAAGCTGCCGATATACGGTTCTTAATTGCCACCCAATAGAATGCATAAGCACATCTTCCAAGTATTAGCTGTTTTATTTGTGTTTTAGAATATGAAACAATTTATGCGAATTTAATACATGGTTTGTATTTGTGGAAATAAGTTTTGCGAAATTTCTTAGAGTCTGCAAAATCACAAAAGTTAATTCCTGCAGTAGTCCAGTACCTGCACTCCCCCTACCTCCGCCCTATATAGGGGCTAGACCCGGCGAGGGAAGAGAGATTCCTGGATCACTTGCCTGCGCATGCGTCAGGAAATTATACAAACTCTTATATAATAACCATATAAGGTAGCATTTGCCAAACTTGAAAAGAGTAGTCCTCGTTTGAAAACGGTAGATTATTTGATCTCGTTCGATGAAGAGTTACCGAAAGCAGTTGATTAAGTTTTAGAAAGAGCAGTTTACTGTTTTCACCAAAAGAAGGACAGCGAAAGGCTATACATGCGGCCGTGACGGGGAAAGGCTGGGCGAAAGTTTGCTGTGATTGGCTAAACCTGGTGCATGCACAGACAAGTGATCCTGGACTCTCTCTTCCCTCGCCGGGTCCAGCCCCTATATAGGGTGGGGGTAGGGAGAGTACAAGTACTAGACTATTCCTGCAACGACTTTATGCTGTTGGGTACACTGTGCATTCGGCTCATCACCCCTTGGCCAAGTTATAACTGTTCAGTTTTCTTGGTAATTCAGATAATTTCTATACGTAAATAATTAGAATGATAAGCTTGAATAAGGTGATATGTTCATCAGATATCCTGCGCCATCCTCTTCTCAAACTCTGAAATTAAATAAAACGACAGATAGAATTTTGTTTACATATTATGAGCATTTTCTTTTCCCTGGGAAATAAGACACTGATATATATCATAAAACGGAGCCAATTTTTTATGTAGCATGGAGGGATATTTTGACTAATCATGTGGAAAACCAATTACAAAACATTAAATAGCGCAGAAGGAAAAAGTACAATCATGTCTTCGTCCTAGTTTCCCAAGCGCAGCCACATCGTATTGAAAGCGCGCGGGAAGATTAATGAAGACAATAATAATAATAATAATATTTATAGTGCACAAATTACATTTGAATATGATCAAATAGGCATTACAACATGATCAATGCGCATTACAACCATGATTGCATACATTGCAAAGTTCTAAATACAAGCATAGGAAAAATGGAAAGACATACAGTTAAAGATCTAATTAGCTAATTAACATTTGAAATATATTCTTCGTTAATAATATATATATATATATTCCTAATAGAAAGCTAATTCAAGAGGATGAGTCTTAAGTAAACTTTTGAATCTAGTTCAGTTACTTTCATTACGCACATCAAATGGCAAATCGTTCGACAGTTTTGGTGCCGCAGCCAAAAGGCGCGATCAAGCGGTTTTAACAAGAGTCCTTTTACTTGTGGTGAGATGCACAACAGGAAATTAATTATATATCGTCCTCGCAATATCAGTAAAATTTGATCACGCACAAATCTAAGCAACACAACCGCCAAATAACACAACATGTCCACAACATGATTCTCCGCTAGACTTCAACACGACACAACTTGACACACAACACAACGCATCGCATCGCATCACATCACATTGCAATGCAACGCAACCCAACACAACACAACATATAGACAACACAACATCTAAACACCACAACACAGCACATCATAGCACAGCACGGCACAGCATAATACAACACATCAAATCACATCACAGCACAGCACAGTACAACACAACACAACACAACACATCACATCACATCACATCACATCACAGCACAGCACAGCACAACACAACACAACACAACGTTATACTTTGTTTTAAAACAAATCAAAGCTAAAGGTAACAATTTTAAAGTCATTTGTACCAATACAGTTGTTGCATTTCAGTTAACATTAGGAAAAGTTCACCCTTTTGCCTTGTAGGATACTCACAAAATATGTACCGGCCAGCCACAACCTAGACATCCGGGACATCCTATTCCGCACCAGTCTCCACCGCAACATCCGCAGCTGCCGCACGAACATCCTCCTCCTAATCCCCGCGGCCCCTCAAAACCAAAACGTTTGTTCAACTTCTTCTGTCCTTTAGAACCTGTCTTTATCGGGCTACGAAAACACAATTAAGCAGAAACATATTACTGCTGTTTTTATCTTATCGGGCTACAAAAACGCAATTAAGCAAAAAGACATTACTGCTGTTTTTATCTTATCGATAGTTCAGTAAAATTATGTCCGTAACATGCCAGTGAGTAAACTCGTGTATGATATTGCATTCATTACTGTAATGAGATTGTTTTGATTTTCACAAACACGTAATCTTTCATGATAAAGATAAGTATAAAAATCTAAATTAAACAGTCAAACTTAGAATTAAGACCGTTGGAGGCATTGTATTCCAAGTTAGGCTTAATCAGTTCAGTAATGCGAAAATCTTTAGACAAACAGTTATCGGGCTACAAAATGAGTTTTTATTTGTTGTGTAAGTAATTAATTAATACTTTAGAAGGTGAAAAACTAAAACGCATTTCATGCGTACGAAGTCGGACATCAGAATTTTGTGTCCACAAACAAGCCGTGGGCTCAGTTACCTCTTGACAACTTTCCAAGTTTTTGATAAGAACCAGTAAAATTTCGCTCAGGCTTAGTGTTCTCGGTTTTTTGACAATTTCAGCCTCAAAATGTTCTTGATTTTGTTCTTATTGTACGCTCGTTTCAAAGATAGAAAACCAGCTTAAAATAGCTTTTATGGAAGGTAACAAGCTTCACACCTGCGTGGTTTTAACGAGAAAACGGTTTCTTGCCTTGATGATTTTTTCCGTTTTCGTATACAAAAGTCTTACAAAAACTTAATTGAAACTTCATTTGAGTCTCAGTTTGTTCTTATTTTGTTCTTGTTTTTTAGGCCATCTAGATCTCAGCCTAAATGTTCTTAGTTAAGTTTGTTCTTATAAAAAAGTGTAGTGTAGTTAGCCGAATACCAGATAAACTTACGGGTCTAACGGCCCAAGAGACTGACTCTTTAAGACGCTGGCTGGCAAAACATTTTTGAAAAAATCACAAGTTTCCGAAAATTTAATTCTGAGAGCGTGCGTTTTCAAGTATTTATTTCCACATTTCGTGATAATTGTAAACCCCCAACTTAAATTATTGTATCTGACCCTTCGTATTTGTGTGGTTTACACTAAGAAGAATAAATACAAATCAAAGTTATTCATATCCATGTACGTCAATTTGTACATACCTAAAGCTGCGGAAATGCGTGGACGGAATGCTTGTTCTAGCAGTGTTGAGATATGGGTCGTACAGTGTGAGTTGTGTTAACAGAGCCGACCAGACAACTGGGCGGGCCTTACTGAGGTATCTCCTCGCTTTAATACCGTCTTTATCATCCTCATCATCCCCTTTCCGCCTTTGTGAACTGGTTTTTGTGGCAACAGTTTTAACTGAAGACTTTGCTGACTCCTGGAACAAATTCATTTTATCTTCACCATCAAAGTCTATTCCCCTCTTTGTCCTTATTCGGGCAATATCCTCTATATTCAAACTTCTGGAATTGTCTTCCAACGGAATGGCTCTGCTTTCAAAGCGAAAAAGACTCAAAGCAACGACCAAGACAAACAAAGACGTCATCTTTTGTGAGCAACTGACTTCAAACAAAACTATTTGTGCTATGAGATTGTTATTTACTTCTTCACGTTAAACGTGCGTCGCGGGAATACCAAGTGAATTTGCTCACCAATTTTCTGTGAGTGAGCTCACAATGACATCCGATAGTGTTGTTTGCTGTTGTCATCAAGAACTAAACATTTATTCCCAGCGGCAAAGTAGTATCAGCGTCAGTTAACCTGCTGCCGAAAGCAATCTGAATCAATGGACCACAAAGCTGTTCTTTTCGACTCTGGCAGCTCGTTTTTGCAACCAGTCAGTGAGCAATCAACAAATTTGTTATTTTTTCCGATTTTTCGTATGGGTCGCCTTACTGACAAAACGTTTCATTGTACAGTGACAAACGTTTTCAGAGTAAGACGGTAAACAAACTGAAGCGATTGATCAAGTCCGAATTTAGATTTTTTCTCGCCACTATTTTCATTGCGCTGTTTTCGTTTTACGAAGTCAGTATTTAGCTTTTGCCAATCAAGTCTTCTTTATAACTTTTTTCAGAACTCTTCGGCGGTTAGAGTGCCTACCACAAAGTCAGTCTCATGCCGTAGATCTGTGACTCGTAATCGGTTACAATTGTTTTCAGACACACAATCAGCTAATCTGTTGTGTTTAATTGATCCGCTATACGGCATCTCGAACCAAACTTTAGAGCGAACGAAAAACCCGGTCGTCTAGCAACAAAGCAGTAGTAAATTACCGACCGTAGACAGGGACGTTGTGGGTCTAGTCTCTCCCGTCCTGGCGGGGATTTAAAAGAACCCACACACTCATCGATAAGACTGAGTAGAGTTGATACCCGGTGTTGTGGTCTGTCCTGTCATGGTCGCAGGGGCCAGTGATTTATCCTCAAAACCATTGTAAACTGTGCTGCAGCAATTTGCGCCTGTTTAATGTAGTTCTGTCTTCAAGTCCCCCGACAACATTTAAAGCTCCAGCAATTCGGCCTGCCGATTGGGGTTAAAGTCGACCACCACATTTACTGCTGCTACTATTACCACTAAATTAATCTAGGTTTTCCTTCTGGCCCTGGTTTTTCGAATTCCGGGTGGATAATCAAGGAGAATAGCGCGAATAAACCATTACACAAATTGTTCACATTTATCCACGTTATAGTAAGCCCTCATTAGTCTTTATTTAAGAAATACAATCAATCAAACGTGAAAGCTAGCATCAATTTAGAAGAAGTAAAAATCAGAACATAAACAGAAATACGACAAACCATAAAACGTTATACGGTTTGAAAGGCAGGGGCTTGTAAAAGGACGTCATAACCTCGCTTTTGCAGGTGCTATCGGCCTTACGCTTTAATTATTCCTGCAATAGTTCGTTTGGACTGTTCCAGTTCTGAGTAGGTAACTCTTTTCAGCCGTGGCGAGTAATTGTGAAACTAAATTATATTCTTAGTACAGCCAAATTTGAAAGCAGGATTAAGAGGTTGCCATTTGGCAGAGATGCTTCTTATTGGCACAGCTTCAGGCTTCAATGTGCGCCAGTTGAGGTAATGGATATAATCAGACTTCGAAATAATATGTCCAGGTACAATAACTGCAGGCGGTATAAGGATTTATCTGCTTGATAGCGCTAGCAACTCTTTGATCAGTTGGGGCCAGTACCTTAAAGTATTCCTTTTGTTTCAGTAGTTTAGTAAAAAAAAGATCCAAAACCAAAATCTGGGATCAATCAGCGTATCACAAAAATATACGGATAGTCCTTTTATAAAGATAGTGAACGATGTGCGTTCAAGAAATCACCATGCATCTGCGTAACAGATTTTTATCATATTTTTTGTCAAGAATGAAACATATGAACACACGACATTGAGGCCTGAAGAGGAAAGCGACAGTTTGAGCAAAGACAAGCACTGACAATTAAACTTTACGGACTCAACTTTTATCAAGCCCTTGTAAGTGTTTTATTTTTCTGCTAAAACTCATGCAAGATTCGCGCGCGCATGCGTGTATGCGTGTGTGTGAGTGCATGTGTGTATATGTGTGCATGCACGTGTGTGTTTGTGTGCGTGCATGCGAAAATGTCAGATTTGATGAAGAAGGAATAAAACGGAGTAAGAGCCTATGAAGTTAAAAATCACTGGAGTGTTTTGAACGATATTTGTTAGCGCATCTAAAAATAACATGAAAATGATCTACTAACCAAGAATTAAAGTGACAATGTGCTTTAAGGATTCACGCATTAGGCCCCTCTCCCCTCCCCTCATTCCTCAAGGTTGCTCTCTGAATACAAACTTGATACGTACTCGCTCATTTGCTCCCAGAGGGTAAATCTAGTAATTTAAATGGCTACTCAGGATTGGAAAAATGTTCTTGGGAAAAATACATCCGAAAAATCACAACATCGACAAAACAGGGGTATGTTTGAGGCTGAAATTTACGGGAATCTTTTGAATGATATTCATACAATAGAAATACTTTATTAATTCACTGGATGAAATTAAAGCTAATCGAAAGCTAAAACCTTGTGGGTTTGGGCCTAAAATGTTACATACAATTCAAATATTAGAAGTTAAAAAGATGAAATCCTAAAATAAAATGTTTCTAAAGCTATCGTATTTTGATATCTCTTGTATAAAACGATTTTTTGTGCCAAAGTCAGTTGGATAACCTCCTAGATAATCAATTGAGCGTTTCAGAATGTCAGTGTTTGCTTTGAGGGGGAACCAGCTGACTGTTGGTTGGCGCATCAACGAATGATTTTTAAATAGCTTACCGACCAAGATCTAAAGTGAAAGAAAGTTAGGACATGTAGATTTGATTTTCTCTGGGAGAGAGGCAAGATTAAATTGATGGCCACTGATTCAGTTGGTTACAGTTTATATTTAACTAATGAAGATGTTTTAATCATGTTGTTATCCGTCAACTTATACCCTAGACATAGCCTATATTTGAAAATCAAAGCACAATATCTGCTGGACGCAGTATACCTTGAACCGTTCAGACAGAAACACTACGGACCCCTCTAATATTTTTTTCTCATCGAAACATAACAGCGGAGCTTTTATATTACCAAAACTTATTTGAAGATCTTAATACGTCTTCTAAAACAGCAACTAATTTGACGTTAGTTTGTAAAATGAGCTTATGAGGCTTTGAAATCTACTCTCATATCACAATTGGTCGCCAGACATGTAGACGTGACATTGTCACAGAGCTGATTATAAACTTGACTTGCTTGCCAAAGGAGGAAAAATTAATTTTCATAAACTTGCAAGGAGATGAATTATTAACCTACTTCTAATGAAACGGCAAGCAGACAAAACAATTCGTCAAACATGTAATATTAGAACTGGCCAATCAGACGGAAGGCTGATCGCTCATCCAGAGCGACTACCATGAAACAAAACAAAGAAACCCGAAATGATGTATTTTGTTATCTTCCTTGCCATTTGATTTTATTACGTTGGCCTCGAAACTTCTGAGGAATCGACAAAGGAAAATCTAAAAATTGTCCCAGTAACTGGGATTGAATTGGAGTTTCCAAAACATGGCGATTCCGTCATCAACATTTTGTGTGGTTCTGCTGTTTGTTTGTGTCTACAATAGCGTCGCCCGACCAAACAACATTGGCAATCTTAGAAAACAAGAAGAGACAGAGGATGACCCAAATGTAGCTAGAAAGTTTGTGGACGAAATTAACCCAAGTATTGACAGCGTTAGAACTCTCTTCAAACGATCGAAAGACGAACACGATGAGAAGTCAACAACTCAGGACAAAGGTACAGAAATTTAACATGTATTAATGAATGGGCTGGGCAGTATTAGGGAGTGGCGTGCCTCCATCTTGTTTGTTGGGTAATTAAAAATCAGGGAAAAACAACAATATTATTTATCCTTCTCAGTGACGATTGTTTGAGATAGCAGTGAATTAAAATCTTATTTGTTTTAGAAGTAAATATTCTGATATTCATAAGGAACTGTAAAGATACTTTTAATTAACACTTTTATCAGAACAAAGGGTCACCCGCAACGCTGATTGCTATAAAACTGTGGTTTAAAGAGAAGAAAAATTGATAATGTCGATAGTTTTGCTTTACATTTGATTTCCCCAAAGTAAATCCGAATTCTTATGTATAAATAAACTTAACTGCTGTAGCAAAGTAAAATATAGAAACAGAGCGCTGGTCCCAACAATCTTCATCAAAACCAAATATAAAAAAAGTGAATTAAGTAAGTACACGCTCTTAAGAACACCCAGGCTCATATTCACCCAAATGTAAGAATAATTTAACAACAACCTCAGGCTCTCTATCAAGCTTTGTCACTGATCCATAAAAACACAATTTTTTAGCCAAAACAGTTATTCTATGTATAAAAATAAGAACAGTTTAAAAATAATTTAAAAAATTTAAGAAGACACAGTCAAAATTGTCTGGTTCTGATATAAAAGCGTGTTGACCTCGACTGTGAAGTAAAAGCATAGTTTGTATGGTATGAATATTCTCCTGTGCCCAAAAATCGAGAAAAGAGCTTTGTGTTTAAGAAGACTTTAAAACGTCGACTTTAGGGCATACAATCTGAAAAGCAGTTGCTATCAAAATTTACCTCCTGAGTTTTATAACGTCCTGTTGCCATAAAGCTGCTTCGCTTCTAAAAAACTTGAATTTGTTTCCTTTTAAACAGAAGAGAAGAAAGAAAGAACCTCTCCAAAGAAAGACAAAAGTCGTGGAGACAAGAAACACGTCATTGACGCCATCCACCTAGGTCCTTATCACGGCGGCCATTCATGGGGCACCATGGACCTGTGGCCAGGCGTTTCTTGGCCGTTGAGTTGGGGGTGGGGAATAGGTGGTCATCCGGGATATCATAGCTGGATTGGATACAAGTCTAAGGTCTCTAAAGCTCATGGGAAAAGTGATAAGAAGTCGACCGTGAAAGCCAAAGGGAAAGGCTCTAATGCAGACAAGCGCTGGTGGCCAGGCAACATGGGAGGGTGGGGTGGATGGGGCTGGGGAAACTGGGGATATCCTGGGTGGGGATGGGGAGTGGGGCATGGAGCGTTCCCGGGCGGGTTTGGTTGGGGGCATGGGTTCTACAGATCCGATGTTCCAGAGGGAGAATCTAACGCGTATGGCAGATCGTCTGTTAGTGGATCAAAAGCAAGCAAGCGCTGGTGGCCAGGTAACATGGGGGGATGGGGAGGGTGGGGCTGGGGTAACTGGGGCTATCCTGGGTGGGGATGGGGAGTGGGGTATGGAGCGGGTCCCTGGGGACACGCAGGATACAGGTCAGATATTCCTGAAGGGGACAAACAAGAAAGAGCTAAGGGAAAAACAGCAAAGCGTTTTCTCCCCCTACCGGGGATGGCTAGCCGCCCGTGGTACGGTGGATGGCATGGTTTTGATATAAATCCTGGGTATGATTACCCTGGGTATGGACACCCGGGATACGGGCATGATGGATTTCACGGGTACGGTTACCCCGGAAACGTCTTTGATGGGTATCTGTACAATAATATTGGCAGCGGTATAGGGTTTGGGGGCTGGGGATATCCTGGAGGTTTCCTTGGTTACGGCCATGGGTACGGGCACGACTTTGGTTATGGTGGGTATGGACACGGTTTCGGGTATGGCCACGGTTTATTTTATGGTGGGTATGGACCCGGCTTTGGTCATGGCCACGGGTTTGGCTACGGTTGGTACGGGCCTGGTTTTGGACATGGCCACGGCTTTCTGAGATCTCGCGTGCACAAAAATGGATCAAAAAGCGAGAAACAAGACAACGCCCAGAGGCGTCACCACGTGACTTACTATCATCCGGGACACTATGGTTGGGGAGGAACTGTGTATCGCGGCAGTGGTGCTGGAGGGGTGCTGCCTCTAATGGGAGCCTTCGGACCCTTCGGAAACGCCCCCATTCCCCATGGACCGTACGGAGCTTCCCTTTGGGGCCCGTTTTATCACAAGTCAAACATTCCCAGCAGAAACGGCAAAGAACACGAGAAAGCACAGAGCAGACAGGTACTGGAAGCAATAACGTTTTGTTTAGATTTTAGTAAAGTAACAGGTAGAATCTTTCATTAAATGGGGTTTAGTTCTTAAAATCTCCAAGTTCTCTCAACAGCAAGCCCTGTTCTGAAAATACTCGCAATTCTAGTTTATTGCGCAGTGTTAACTGCTGACTCCCATTTTAGTGCTAGAGAATTACAGCTTCATAAATACCGCTTGTCTATTCGTACTCAAAAAATTAAACAAACTACTCACAAGCTCGGAAATGTCCCCGAGAATCACGCAAAATCCGTATTAGAGGTATTTCAGTTGACAAAGGCTAAGGTCGGTCAACGTTCAGTTCTCTTGTAGCATGCCACTATACACATCAATACTCTCACACAAGTGTCAATCTACCATACCGAAAAAGATGGCGGCTGTACATTTAACCACAATGCCTTGCGAACCTAATGCAGCGAATAGGTGCACATGGAAGGTCATTGTTTTAAGAAACTGTCCATGCACTGAAACATTGTGTGTGCTAAGTTTGAAGTTTTTAGATCCTTTCTGTACGTTTTAATGAGCGCTAGGAGTTATGGGTAAATGTACTAGTCGCCATCTTTTTTTTTTTACGGTCAATTTTCTGTCCACCCCACCAAGGGGACTAGATACTAATAATATTCACGTTCTATGTATGTCCACCCCACCAAGGGGACTAGATACTAATAATATTCACGTTCTATGTATGTCCACCCCACCAAGGGGACTAGATACTAATAATATTCACGTTCTATGTATGTCCACCCCACCAAGGGGACTAGGTACTAATAATATTCACGTTCTACGTATGTCCACCCAACCAAGGGGACTAGGAACTAATAATATTCACGTTCTATGTATGTCCACCCCACCAAGGGGACTAGGTACTAATAATATTCACGTTCTATGTAT
>JANRMR010156554.1:0-21949 GCA_025434825.1 Bergia sp. 'catenularis' | reverse complement strand
TCTGTTCATATATATATATATATTCTGTTTATTTTAAATTGTACCAGCTGGCAGAACTCTGATTATCATTTGATGCATTTACGGAAAAAAACATTTCAAACAAAATTTGATATCAGAAGTATAAAATTAAGTAAAGCTGGGATAATGTTTATTTTCAAGATTTTGTGAAACTCGAAACAGTGAAGCTCAACCTTGGGTTATTTTGTTTTTCAAAGAACATATCTCGCTTTCAAACCGTTTTCACGAACAGAGAAATGAACCACGGCCAGCAATGCAACTTGCAACATGCAGCCATAGTTCAAAATTTTCAAGACTAAAATATCCTTTTGCCCATGAAACAAGGTATTGCATAAAATATTCATTTGGTTTGTTATTCAAATTTTTATATTCAAAGGGAACTTTATTTGATGAATTTATGCTAGAATAATAGTTATTTAAATATTTTAACATAATATTTCTACCTCGAAAAATTGTCATTTCTTGTTGTTGTGAGCTGAAAAGACGTCCTGCGAAACGTTCTTCAAAGTCTGCTTTTAAATTTATAGTAATTTCCTTATTTTAGTGCAAAGTATCTAAACTCGTGACGAAAGCCATCTCGGAAAGAATTTATACTAATTAACGACAAAGGATAAATTTAAATATGTCTGTGCTTTTCTCACAGAGTTTTATCACAACAATAGGCAATGACACACCGTCACTAGTTTACGCTTACACAACCCTTTACTGATCTGCAGCTTTTGATTAAATTGATGTTGTTTGAAAGGAGCTTTTAATGATTTTGTTTCGCTCTTAAGGACTTCGAATTATATTTAAAACGAAAACAAGCTAAATACTACTCCAAAGCACTTTTGAATGGAAAAAATTGGCGAAAATGTCTTACTTTTATTTCAATTGGCACCGCAACGTTTCATTTTATAGTATTTTCGAAGTTCCAATGCAATCCTATTTATGCAATCCTATTATTTTAGTCGCAATTAGGCTAAAGTTTGACAAACTAAAGAAAATTAAGAATAAGATTTCTTTAAGTCTTAAATACGACAAAATGACGATGTAATCGTTTAACTGTGTGAACTACAAAAGTTGCACGTCCGAAAATTAGGACGTTGACATGTACAAGAGAAAAATTTAAATTGCAAAGCGAGTACTTTTGTATCTTTCACAAAGCATTATAACTGAACAAGAATACGTTCACAAACCTGATTTGAACGAGAACATTAGTGTATGTGTTATAAAAGGGAAATAAGGTAACGTTCTCGACACCAAGAGCCGAAAATGTCACCTCTGGTGCTTTTCTTTTTTGCTGATTTTGCGCTTGCCTCAAACTATCGTGAAAACACAGGAATCGTCACGGAAAATTGTGTTTATGAAGGTCCTGTCTTGAAGTCGCGTATGACAAATGGCTTTTTTGCCTGCAGTCACTTTTGCTTGTTAAATTCTGAATGTTCCTCGTTTAATTACAAACCTTCTGCTATGAACTATGGGGTATGTGAACTACATGCGTTTGACAAAAAATCTCTGAATGGAAAGAAACAACCGCACCTTACGCACAAGCCAGGATATGTATTTGTACGCATCAACAAACTGGTATGTACTGAAATTAATCGGCCACCAGTGTTTCTATATTTTAAGAACAAACAGTTTGATATAGTATTCTCTATCAAAAAAGCATGGAGATAATACAAAGTCCATCATTATTTCGTTCTTGTAAGCTATACGTAATATAGCTGATACTAGTCCTTATGTGTTTTATAAACAAAAGTATTTTTAAATTGTATTTTTATGTAAAAGTATTGTAATTGCGTTCAAGTTTTAAAAACACATCAGAATAAAGTGCATTTTCACACAAGTTAGGAAGACTCTCTTTTAACTTAGGACGTCTTTGTTCATTATTGATAAGTTTTAGTAATTTTAACTAACTTTTTAAAATGCATAAATAGAAAAATCAAATTGAAATACATAATTTAGTTGGCATTCGTTCATTAATAAAATGAAGGTTAGACACAAATTGTTGTTCAAAAAAGTTGTTTAAAGAAATCTAATTTTACCGGGTGTTTTCAAAACCGAAACTGAAAGCGCAAAAAAGTCTTGGTACACCTTTTTTTGTATAATGTCACATAACATAAGTCCAGTGAGTGTCCAGATACTTAAAATAGTTCACTAATTTTCTAATTTAAATATTACTTTACTGGTGTTTTGTCTTTTTAATCCCTTGGAACTTATCAATCTTGTAGTTAAGTGAAGCTGATAATAACTGGCATACATACTCATTAAAATAGTCCAACGAACGAGTCAGTCGGTTTCTACTTGCCGCTCCTTAATTCACAGTTTTTCGCCCGCACGAACTTTCAGTTTCATCAACAAAAACAACACAGAACCGTTATACCAACTCAGTGATAGGCTGTAAATACTGTGTGTAAAACAAATTATATTTTATTTTATCTTAAAGTTGCAATCAAATATCATTATCATTAACCAGAATTATCCGTTGATTAAATTTGATTGAATGGTTCATGGAGGAGATCGGAGGGGGTAAGGTGGGATTGAAGAAGATGAGGGAAAAAACTCAACAAAAATCTGACTAAAAAAAGTGTATACGTTCTATTTAAACAGAAATAAATGGATGACAAAAAATAAATCAATTTTAGCCACAATACTAGAGATAAATGTTAAAGTATTGTTAATAGTCCTCATTACTTTGAGACGAAACTGGTTTTTAATTTGGCGTTATAATTCATAATGGCCAGCTTTTTAAAGTCTGCCTCAAACGAATTCTCTACTTAAGTTTCTGGAAAACTAAAGATGCTATTTTCGATCACTCGTTGGTTTTTCCGATTCATTTTAGTCGATTTGTTTTAGACTATTATTTAATTCCTTTCTACTGTAAACGTGTTTCTAGCCTGTGGTCTGTGTTACCTGGCTGTGTAAGTCAGCAATCAAGCAATCTATAGCCAAAGCCAACATGTATACTTTTAATTTACATTAGACAGACACAATGTCGGGATTTGTGAGCTATGTAACTTTGCCAATTTGTGTGGCTACAATTGAAAAAAACTGAATAAATCTTGCAACCGTTATACTGCGCGAGAAAATTGAGAAGCTTAAGTTGTGAAGTGTTGTACAATTATGTCTATTTTTATGATGAATACTGTACTACAGTTTCTTTTCACTGTCCTACAATTTGTTCTGGTTGTAGATCCCTTACAGTTGTGCAGATCACCTAATGAATGGCTACTCGATCTCGGGTCTGTACGCTATCTACGATGTTAGTGGAAACAGTTACCCCGTGTTCTGCGATATGTCGTCGGAACCCGACTCAGTTTGGACACTGGTTATGTCTACCAGTCTTGAGAAAGCTCTCACAATGACAGAGCTAAGTAAAGTTGGGCTCATTGTTGACAAGCCGGTTAATCAGGATAATCCAAACTGGCAGGAATACCGACTTTCCCTCAGGTAGTGCAAGTTAGTAACCCCAGTATCAGGAACGTAAGCTAGTTACTTAAAAAAAGCATTGCTTAATAGATACTAACTGTGATTATTATAGTCCTAATATACCAAAACAGTAATACTTCTTGCTATGTATTTCAGTGCTTGTATCTCTCGTTTTGTGTGTATTTTTAGTTTTGTGTGAATTTATCTGCATGCATGGCACGAGATAATATTGCGCCCTTTAAGATGTGGCCGTATCATACACCAACACTCTTGCCCTGAACAAGGTAGCTATATCTGCAAACATAAAGAGTGTCTAAAATTCTGACTTTTCATTATAAGATAAGAGTTAATTGTTTCAGATTCTAACAAAAAAAACTTGTTGATTTAATCGCTAAATCGGGAAAATATGTTTTATTTACATGTTCTCGCCAATCAAGGAGTACAGCTCAAGTTGGAAGAAACTTTTCTGCTTTTCTTTGTTTTATTACCAAAAGAATCGTGTGGTGCACGTGTTTTACCTGGTCTGATCATTCTCCCCAGTGTCGGTGCCTAGCAATAAATCTTTATGGCTCGGTGAATGCCCATCATTGTTCGCCGTTATTTATCAATAATAACAATAATGATAATAATAATAATAATAATAGTAATAATAATAAATTTAAGAAGAAGATGACAAAGATCATGATGTTAAATATTTAAATAACGCAAGTTACATATAGATAAAAATTTCTAGTTTCTAATATATATTATTTATTTTGTATCTTATTTTGTATTTGATTGATAAGAAAATTATTTTAGGTTTAAAATAAAAAAAAACTGAGTAACGTTTATGGTTATACACACTCGCTGATTATGAATTATGCTTTTTGCCAACGCCAAACATGCAGCTACAGACCGACGACGTAAGACTGTATTGCCCAAAAGTCAGATTTTTCTTTCTTTCTTTTTTTCTTTCAGCCGAATGCTGGAACTACGAGAACAGTCAAACCTCTGGCGAATCACGTGCAGCACTGAACAATACGGAGTAGACTACAGGGACTACGCAAGCGCAGAGTTTGTTAAGTTTGATCCTTTGAATTTTGGCGGGAAACACGACGGTGGTAAATGCATGCAGCTGGAGTATATGAATGTGCGAGGCCACAACTGCTCGCGGTGTTCGGTCATGTGGTGGCAGGAAACCAACATGATGCTTCACCACGACAGCTCTGTCAGATATTGCGACTTTGGTGACACACCTGGAACAGTCAGCGGCGAAGACAACTTTGGGTATTACGATTACTTCAGCTATAAGTTTCGTTGCACCGCCCAAGGCAACTCCACGACAAACTATTGGTTTGGACGGTACATGTAATGCTCTACATTGCTATTGTTTCATCCTCGGAAGCCCTTGGTTTCCGACGATGCTACTGGTTTAGTTTCAGTGTGATACAATCTCACCTACTGTAATACAGAAAACAACCCAAGCAAAGCTCAAAATTCTCAAAGGAAGTCTCTACTCGTGACAAATCTTTCTTCGTTGTTTAACCTGTAACAGACACATTTTATGCTAAATAGCCTTGTAATAAGAATGTTAGTTATTTAATTCCTTCCTATGGGATACTGTGGAATATGCCACGCGGTATTTGTATTTTTCGTACAGGAAAACTCTTCTTTTACATTTTGTATCTATAGCATTATCTATAGCATAAAAAAGCTAAAATCCGACTTCCAGCTTCAAACCGAAACAGCCTAAAATCGAAAGAGTATGGCAGGGTGGGTTCTCACTGAAAAATTAAATATGGTATTTTGAAGAATTTCCAAAAAAGAAATTTTAGAATTTCAAATTTTATCGAGATTTTAATAGCTATATTGAAATTGAAATATAGCTGGGTGGTAATTTTTGTTACCTAGACATACATTCTATGTAAATTTAATTTTCTCAAGGCTTGTTACTCAAATTTTTAGTAAATGCTATACCATGGTATTAAACGGAGTTGGATTCATACGAATAAGAGCGAAGACATCATCAACATTTAGGCCACCAATGGAGGTCATAAAGTGTCATGCCAACAATAATTTAGCACACAAGTCTTGAGTCTGAAATACAGTCTCAAATCCGAAGTTTTTGATATATTTTCTTTTAATGCACTCTAATTCAAAGTGAATGGAGTGGTTTTGTACTGGCAAATCCAATTTTACAACACAAAGCACCAAATCACATAACATTGCACATCATTTCAAAAAAAAAAGGAAACTGAAATTATCACCATAAATTTCAGTTGGAAAGAATAATTTTTGTTTGTTTGCAAACAAAGATATGTCAAACTAAAGCTCGATATTTAGTCTTTCATGTAATATGCAATATCTATTTATTTGATAATCGTACAATACAACCTCGATTTCCAGTTTAGTAAACAATTGTTGTATATGTATATTTTTGTTGCGGGAAAACATTTTATTTGTGGATTGTTCTTTTTTTCGACTTATTGGTGTAGTTTGTTGTAATAATATTAATATAAGATTAAAGATTTCTTTCTTGGAGTCGCTTCTACATCATTCCAGATGAAAGAATCAGTTTTGGAGCCTTTTCTGTAAAATTGCGTGTCGAGTTAAAATAATGTAAACATTAGAATTTCTCCGCTGTTTCGCATATAAGGTCAAACTAATGATTATCACCTGATAATCTGAGTGTTTAAACCAATCAAATGCTAAAAATACATTAACCATTGGAATGTATTTAATAGCCATTTTATTAAATAGGAACCTCTGGTTATTGAATTCCAGAATCTACAACTGTTGGTTATTAACTCACAACCACCAATTATGTCTTTAGTGGAAAACAGCGCTGTTTCCAAAGCAAAGTAGTTGTTTCTTAAAGGGGCTATTTCACGGTATAGCCTGTTTGGCTATCACCTCGTATTATTATTACCCTTGGACGGATCAGTAATAATGTTAAACGTCTGATGAGAAAACGTGACAAAGCATATTAAGAAGGCAAAGCGCACAGGGAGTTACCATAGCTGGTCTGATTTTGCCATAGAAGTAACATTGCTACTTTACTTATTGGGAAAAACCATGCCAAATATGTTAACGAAGTCATGGGAGGTCTTTCCGACCCAGCGTCTCAGGAACCCAGAAATTCAATGTTAAAAGAGCTTGGTCTTATTTGAAGCTACTCAGAACAGAGCAAACGGGAATTCCTACTTTAGTTACCAAAGAAGACACCATTTGCCAGCTCGTACTCTGCCAAAGCAGAAGCTCTCCAATCGCAGTTTAACAGTGTCTATACAAAGGAGAACCTTGCTACCCTACCTGGCTTGTCATCTATGTCCCTTGCCGAGTGTGGTGTAAAAGCTCAGCTCGACAAATTTACCCCGACAAAGCCAGTGGTCCACACGAATATCCATGCAAGAGTATTAAGAGAGTCATGACAAGAAGTCACTCCTATTTTAGTACACTTATTCCAACAATCATTGGACCAAGGACAGATTTCGTCCGAATGGAAAAGGCCAATTTGTCAGCTGTGTATAAAAACGGAAACAAACATTCCTCGAATTACCGCCCTGTGTCCCTTACATGTATTTGTTGAAAGGTCCTGGAACACATAATCAGTAGTAATATTTCATGTCATCTGTCTCAGTTTAGCGTACTCAATGAAAACCAACATGCATTCCTCACTAAAACGGTTCGCAAATGGGCAGCGTCATTGAATCAACACAACCAGACCGACATAATATTCCTGGATTTCGCAAAAGCCTTTGACAGTGTCCCTCATGAGCGACTGCTCGCCAAAGTCCATCATTATTGCGTTAGGGGCAATCTCCATCAGTGATTAAAGTCGTTCCTTAATGGCCGAACATGGCTTGTCCTCTTCGTCGTGTGAAGTAATGTCAAGCGTTTCTCAAGGCACGGTTTTCGGCCCCCTTCTCTTCCTAATATAGTCAATGACGTACCAGTTAACCTATCTCCAACTGTCAAATTATTTGCTGATGATAGTATCATATAGAGATCCATGAAGTCTCCTGAAGATCACAACTTACACCAGCAAGATCTTCATGTCTTAGAACATTGGGCATCAGAGTGGCAAATGCGATTTGAACCTTCCAAATGTTACGCTTTGTTAATAACTCTGAAAAAATAACCGTCACCCTTCACTTACTCCATGTGTGGCACTTCTCTCACAAATTACATATCACAAATATCTTGGAGTGTATATTTCACATAACCTATCCTGGTCTCGACACTGTAATAAATATCAATCCTAAGCAAACAAAATCCTTGGTGTTTCGCAAAGGAATCTGTTCAACTGTTCCATCGAGATAAAGGAACTAGCCTATAAAGCTTGCTCCTCCACAGCTTGAATACACCACAACAACTTATACTGAGTAGCCTTTTAAGCACTTGCTCCTCCACAGCTTGAATACACCACAACAACTTATACTGAGTAGCCTATAAAGCACTTGCTCCTTCACAGCTTGAATACATCATAACAACTTATACTGAGTAGCCTATAAAGCACTTGTTCCTCCACAGCTTGAATACACCACAACAACTTATACTGAGTAGCCTATAAAGCACTTGCTCCTCCACAGCTTGAATACATCACAACAACTTATACTGAGTAGCCTATAAAGCACTTGCTCCTCCACAGCTTGAATACACCACAACAACTTATACTGAGTAGCCTATAAAGCACTTCCTCATCCACAGCTTGAATACACCACAACAACTTATACTGAGTAGCCTATAAAGCACTTACTCCTCCACAGCTTGAATACAACACAACAACTTATGCTGAGTAGCCTATAAAACACTTGCTCCTCCACAGCTTGTATACATCACAACAACTTATACTGAGTAGCCTATAAAGCACTTGCTCCTCCACAGCTTGAATACATCACAACAACTTATACTGAGTAGCCTATAAAGCACTTGCTCCTTCACAGCTTGAATACATCACTACAACTTATACTGAGTAGCCTATAAAGCACTTGCTCCTCCACAGCTTGTATACATCACAACAACTTTCATACTGAGTAGCCTATAAAGCATTTGCTCCTCCACAATTTGAATACATCACAACAACTTTTATACTGAGTAGCCTATAAAGCACTTCCTCCTTCACAGCTTGAATACGCCACAGCAACTTGGCCATCACACACTGCTAAAGAATATTGGGGCCATTGAATCAGTCCAAAGACCAGCCTTACGGTTCGCATTCAATAACTATAAACACACAGGCAGTATTACTGATATGTTAAATCATTTAAACTGGGAAACCTTAGAAGATCGGAGACAAAAAAGTGATCCACGTTTCTTTTACAAGATTAAAGAAGGCCTTGTAAATATCAATTTTTCCCTAGGAATATCGATGTAGTACTGTTCCTCACTCCTGCATCATCAGTATAATTTCCGTCATATCAGTGCTAGTGTGAACGCCTACAAATACTATTTTTTTGTCAGGACTACGCCAATCTGGAACTCCTTATCTCGTCAAGCTGTAACTGCTATTACTGTAAATAATTTCTGCTCCCTAATCCATTTTGTGTAAAAGCTGGCCACTGCCCGTGCTTGGATTAACATATTATTGCTTCTATAGGAAGTACTTAAACTGTTCCTGCAACTGTATACAACATGGAATTTGAGAGTGCAAATATATACCAAACAAGTGCTAATATGAGACTGTACCACACAGTTTACGAACCGGTTTGACCGGTTCAGTGGTTGTCAGTTACAATCTTGACAGTTCTTCTTTGCCAGATCCGAGGCTTTTGCAGTTGTAACAAGTTTAAATCGCCTCTTTTGCCGTACAAAGCGAGGTAATTTTTTCTTGTCATTTCCTAGCTTTTCTCGCCTTAAGTCTAAAAAACCCAAAACTGACTCGTAAAATAACCAGCCGTATAATACAACTTTCCGGTGAAAAACCTATACAGATCCAACGAGTGTTAATGGAATTATTTTTAATGATTCAGGTTTCTAGGCATGATTTTATTACTTGAAAGCGCAAACGTGACTACCAGCAAACGTTTTGCATCACTGTAGTTTTATAAAAAAATATCACAAGAAAAAATGAAACATCCCCACTGTAAAACTTATGCAATTTTATCAGAGGCATTCTGCAAAGCGGATTAGAAATCGCTCCTGTTTAGCTAAACTAGATTCTGATTATATGAGAGGTGTAAATTTTTCTTAAGCGATGTTCGTCCGTTTGTCCAAAGGTGTGAGGAGCAAAGACAGCACGTGCAAAGCGAGTTGGTGAGCGTTAATATCAGTCTCCAAAAAGTAGCAGTAATTCTGATCTTCATCTTTGCTCTTGACCACGACACATATACAAGCCTCTATTCCATTTCGAGAGCTTTTTTGTAAAAATAGTGAGAGTGTCACAATATCTTAATCACCCAATGTTGTCTCTACAAGCACAACATGTGATAACATATTAAAGGTTGGGGTAAAATATTTTATAGAAATGGCATATTAAAGGAAGAGTAAACAAGAAAAGAAACAGATAACATATTGCTCGACGTTTTATTTACCTTTTTATAAAATGAAGGACAGTCACAACACTGAAATGGAAACATTGAAAGCGTAAACGAAAATACTTACTTGTTCCTTGTTGTAAAAGCAAATAGTTGCTTCATCTGTTAATTGAAAAAGGAACAATTTTGATTGAAACATCTGTTCCAACTGACTGACATCGGAACTACTAAAGCAAATATTAACTGAGTTAAGATTTATTCAAAATCTTAAGTTTTAAAAGTGTTAAGATTTTTTTGTTTTCTTAATCTCGATATGTGTCGCTTTCTTTTAAGCTATATGCTCTAAAAATCTTGCAATTTGAAAAGGTGGATGTTTCACAAAAAATCAACGTTTGGGATTAAATTGATCAAAATGAACACTACCTCAGTATAATAGCAAATCCGGACAAACAAACGAGCTTGCGACGGACTGATGGCAATTTTGTGCCACATTTACACAGAGAAACAACAGAAGCTGAAATCATATGTCAGGCAGCGAGTCTACATTTTGAGCAAATTCAAATCCCGTCCCGTTCCGTTCCGTTCCAGATTCAGGTACTATAGATCTTACATTTGTACTTCTTCTGTGATTTCCAATTCAGGTAGCTGTTTACGAAACTTTTTATCAAAAATATTACGTTGAGATCCCTCAGCTTTACAGACAAAGTGAAGTGGCAATATATTTCACCGGTACCAAACGCGGAAGCCTGTAAACGTAACTGGTTGCATGCCCAAATATTTTATCTCTTACAGTAGCTAGACCACTTTCGTTGAAAATACAATCAGTTACGTATCTAGTTTTAGTTCTAAAAGTAATTGTACATTTTTGAAAATGAAACATCTTGTAATCAATTAAGACAAACGGTAGAGCTTTGCTGATTTTAAACCAAAATTAATGAAATGACCTAGTTGTGAGCTGAACCTACTACTGCCTTTTCTAAGTCATCTTGGGACACATCATTCTATTCATCTGATTTATTTCAACTTAAGTTTCCTTGCATTACATCAGGTAACATTCATTAGTTGACTATCCATATTATTTATCCTGTCTCCATCATCTCGACACCATGTTCACTTGAATATACCATTCAAAATTAACCTCAATTTTATCCAGTCTACATCATTTCAACACAAAAAACACAAACTTTATTATGTTATCAATGCAAAAACAACCTCGATTTGTCGAATCATCGTTCATCAACCAAACATAAAACCCAGGATTATACCATTAACAACAGTAGACTCGACTTTATCTTATCCGCAACATCTCTAAACGAAACACAAGCCTAGTATATTTGAAACAATAACCTCAACCTCACTCTATCTACATCACCTCAAGACAAAACGTATTATATCATTCAAAACAATGTTCTCAACTTTATCCTTTCTATTATATCAACGCAAAACAAAAAGCTTCATAGTAATAATAATAATAATGATAATAATCGTCTTTATTAAAACCATAAGATAAAAACCACATATCTCATGTTACATTAAAAACTATATTGCAATTGTTAAAACACTAAGAAAACTGAAAATACAAATTACTAAGGAAGTGTTTATGCTAATGTAGACATTACATTGCAAGATTATATTTGAATGTTAGCCTGTTGATGAAGGTATGTTTACAGTGGTTGGTGTTGATAAGAGGACGGGCACTAGACTTTGGCCTTAGACTATACGTTACTTTAGTTTTAAGTGAGATTGGTGTGTAGAGGATGAGAATTTAGAGAGGATACCTTATTAAAGATATTTTGTCCTGTTTTTCCAAGAGCTGATGGATGCTTAGCTTTTTAGAGATAAATTTACGTTTATAACATCGATCCAAAAATTGCTGAGCAGTCGTCAGTTCCGGTTCAGCGGCTCCATATACAGAGAGGGCGTAGGTAATATTTGGTAATACAATTGCCTTAAAAATATATATATTTTTGTACCTGGCTGCATCCTTCTTTAAGTAACGTTTTAATAACACAAAGACATTTGTTTGTGTTGACAAGCTTACTCTTGACATGGATATCAAAGCTGCAGTTTGATTGAGGTATTCCACTGATAGTACTATAGACATCTGGCTGACCTTTCTTTTGAATAATGAGCTCCTTGCACTTACTGGAATTGCAGTACATAGAGTTTGTTTCGGTCCAACCTACAAATTGCCTAATTACGTCTGGTGAATGATCATGGCCTTTCATTACAGGTGCAATAATAGTACATTCATCTGCACATTTGACGATTGCTGGTTCCGCACCTATCCTCACATCGAGATCATTGAAAAAATAGTAAACAAGTAAGGGCCACTAACACTGCCCTGTGTAGTGCCCTTATTAACAGGTTTCCAATTACATGGAACATTACCATGGACAATCCTTTGTTTTCGGTCTCGTAAAAAACTTAACCACCAATTAATAATGTACGCATTTAATAGTAGGTTCCCCAATTTATTCGCGAGTAGTTAGTGGCTGACAGAGACAAAGGCTTTACTAAGGTCCATAGCAAAGAGCCTCACAGTTTTGCATTCCGGATCGTCTAGATACTTGCAGGCTTTGTGTTGTATCATTATTAGAGCATCAGTGCAGCTACCTCCCTCCCTGTATGCGAATTGCATGTTACTTACATTGCCCTCAACGACGCTCTTGGCATGGGTCCTGTACACTGCTTTCTCAAATGCACGAGCTACAATTGGCGTTACATTAATCCCCTGATAATCTCCTTTTTATTTCGGAATATCGACTTTTGGAAGAGGATTGATGTTCGCCCTCTTTATTGTATACTTAATAACAACAAACTCGAAGAAACATATTTACATAATCTTAACACAAAACGCAAACCTTATTATATCATTTAAAATAAAATATTCTCAGCTCCAGCATATATATAAATCTAAATATACATATATATATATATATATATATTCTCAACATAAAACACAAACTTTATTATATAATTGAAAACAAGAACCTTGACTTGAACAAATCTACATCATGTCAACACCAAACACAATCCTTACTATATTATTAAAAACAACCTCGATTTATATTGTATCAACATGATCTCAAAAGAAAACGCAAACCCCTTTAGTATCATTAAAAACAAAAGCCTTATATCTACAACAACTCTGCACAAAACACAAATCTTGTTATACTATAAAAACAATCTCGAATCAATCCCACGAAAATGAGCTGCAAGTTTATAACAAATTGCTGCCCGTCTATTACAAAATGTTGCAAGCTTATTACAAAAGATTGCAAGTTTATTACAAAATGTTGCAAGTTTGTTACAAAATGCTGTAAGTTTATTGCAAAAATACTGAAACTTTAATACAAAACAGTACAAGTTTAGTACAAAGAGCTGCAAGTTTATCACAAACTACTGCAAGTTTATTACAAAATGCGCAATTAATATCTTTGTTACAAGTTGTAGCAGTAAATGAATCCCTTTGCATTGTCACCCCTCAGATCATACGTCTAATCTGTTTGGTCTATCGCCACGCAAATATCGGCCAGTCTTCAGTAATTATGTGCCTGTGTGGTCATTGGATAAAGTCTAGTACACCAAACTTAATCAACTTTGTCGCACTAAAGCCTGGCTTATTCATTACCAAAAGCAAAACACATTGCTAACCAAGCCAGATAAGCTTGGTCTTGATTCTTATCTTGATTTCTTCAAAACCTCTTCTTTTATAAGATTTATAAAGCATATTTTATGGTTTTATTAGGAAATTAGGTTTTTAAAAGCAGTATTTTGGCTCACATCTGGAGCGAATATAATATAAAAGAATCCATGCTCAGCTGATGTTATTCCTGAGTCCAAGCAAAAAAATTGCAAATCATGAATCTGTCCATTCTCACCATTCCATGTGTAGTTTGATAGTAAGCCACAGTACGCATGCGTTCGCATATCAGGTTTGGGCCAAGGCATGGTGGATACCGATACAGTAAAATAAAGGCACTTGGCTGTATTTTAGGTCAGTACACAAAGCCAGCTCATTGACTAGCCTCCTCCACCGGCAACCCTAGTGGTAACTCGAGCCGCACCCGAAATATAGAAATAGGCGACAAATTAGGTTAATGGATGGCTAATGATGGTAGCTGTATGCCATTGAACTAGGGAGCGAGTCGCCAAAATAACGAGAACTCGCACCTAGATTCGCACGGTGACTCGCTAGGAGCCTTCGTCCGTTCGCTATCTACTTATTTATGGATAGAATTACCGCAGGAGATGCCTGCGGACTCTGTATCAGAACACTAGAATCTTTCTGCTGTGTTCTCTGATGGAAAATTACGGGACGTTCGAGCTTTGAACGTATAATATAAGTGCCAATAATTATATCACTCAAGTGTCATGGGTAACGTAGGCGTCAGTTCTTATACATTTGGCCAGTAAATCTGATATTAGCAGCTGCGGGGAAAAAACAAACAGAAGCTAAAAACTCTTGCTGAGGATAACGCAATTTGTTGTAATCAAAGTGGAAAAGAAAAGGCCAAAACCGAGAAAACCAATTGCATTTATAATACCTGCACATTTCAATTAAGTATTCGGTTATTTTATGTTTTTATTTATTGAATAAAAAAAAGTACATGCAATACTCTACAGTAAAATAATGATTTAAACGGCCGAGATCTATACAAATTCAGCGAGCTTGGATAGTCAATGACTTGCGGAAAAGTCAGAGCACATCATAATGGACTTACTTTTCCCTTTTCCTATTTTAATAACTGGACCTGTCAGGATTTTATTAAGCGTAGCCAATCTGTTTTTCTGTTTGTACAGACAAAAACTATGAACATCATTTTCTTGGTATCTCGTTTCACGACAAACTGACGATCTAATTCATCGTGGCTAAAATGTGCTTTTATCTCAATTCATAATGGCTTGGGGAAGTGGTTGGTGTTTATTTAAGATCTCTTCTTTACGCTACAGTTGCGGCAAGACAGAATGAAGTTCACTATAATTTCTAAAAATCTGTCTTGTCGCTTATCCGGTCAGTTTAAAAATATAAATAGAGAAATGGTCCTTTTTGAGTTTCAATCATAATTGTGCTAGTTTGGCTTAGCTAATGATATAAAATTATATTCGCCGTATAACTCCTGTGTTAATGTTGATTCATTCATAGCGCCATTTTGGAACGCAAAAAAAGTTTCTTTGCCTATGTTACATATTACAAGAGTCGCAAATGATGAACGATATTAAAGTCGTTAGCAAAAGCTTAAAACGCGTGAAAATATTTTGTAACAAGGATCGCCAGTTACAACAATTTGAGTTCCTTTTTAATCATTTGGGCTGTCGTGAAGTTTTGTCAAGGTCCATAACTAAATATTATCAATACACAGTCAAATTTATTGAGTTGCTTGAATTTTTTTTTTTTTTTTTTTTTGCATTCCAAAATTTTATTATTTTTATGGAAAAGATGAAACAGAAGCCTTTTTTGACATTTTCCATTTATGAAAGTTGTCAAGCAATGATCAAAAATTTGTATCGCATTCTTATTTCTGATTACAGTCGCACATCTTTCTGACAGCTTCGTGGAAAGACAAGCATGGTAATTAACTATTCGTTTGACCATATAATGGTTATAATATCATAAAAGACAGCAACACCTAGAAATAAAAAATTAGCCACCGAAAATTTATTTCAAAAATGAATATTCCTTTTAACTATATTACAAAAGGCTTTTGAAACAAAAGTTACTTTCTAAGATCTTTAATTTCTTTGTACACATCATGAACACTCTTAAATATAATTCTATGATAATTCATGATCACCACATTTCGAACAGCCCGATACTACAGCGGAATATGATAGTAGAAATGCAGAACAACATGCACACAATTATAGGACCGCATACTGAGGAATATAAGATGATGCAGATGTGTTGAGCGCAAAGACAAGAAAAGAGAATCTACGCAGCTGAAAAAATTCGACTCCCGACGTGCGCTTTGTTAAGCAGACGCAGCTGACAGCGGCAAAGAGCAAACAATCAACATCAGCCTTCATTTTCTGATTCTTACTCCGAAGGGAGCAAAATGAATAATGTTGGGTGAGAGTTAATTTTTTTTTAAAAATCAGAAAGTATTCCTATCAATAGCATTGCTAGTTTTGATCGACTCTATCGACAAACTGGAATTGATTTGTCGTTATCTTGCTTTAGTTTTATTTGACGAGTAGAATTACATTAAAATAAAATATCATTTATATTTACCGATAGTAGCGATATTAACAATAAAACACAAATACTGTACTTTGTTTGTTAAAAAAGGATCGATGAGACGAGCCGCGCTAGTTCGACTGACAGACTGTTTTGAGCATGCAATGTTTCAATGTGATGATTCCGATCATCATGATCCGACGTCGAACATTTCGCCATTCATATTGGAATGCATATAAATAATCTATGGCAAAGAAAAGAGTACCTTCTGTTAAACTCGTTATTTTATGCGACCAGAGATAAATTTTTTGTATTTCTAAAAATCAGTAGATTTGTAATCATGCTCGAACATTAAAACAAAGTTTCGGGGTTTTCCGTATACCTAATTCTCTTTCAGAGGAAGTGTCGAAGAAATTGCTTGGAACTACTGGAATAAGAAATGCAAGTGATGCAAAAACGTTTTCTGTCATAAAGTGCTAAAGTTTGATACTCATGGGACAAATGTGTTTCACCATCCCGATTGATAAGGATTTAATATATCTCCTTTTCATAAAAAAATATATAACCAGAAAAACAGTTTAGACACTTCATTAATTTTTTTTGGTATTACATTCGGGGTTGTTCTTGAAATTCAAGTTTAATTTCTATTGCTGATCTTTGCCACTGAAGTTACTAACAATTTGAGTAAAGGAGTTTAGACTGAATCACATTTGAATTTTTGTTACATGTATTACTTTGAGAAGGATGTGGCAAATATCAGTACAAACACTGGGAAATATTCGTCAAGTTTCTTGTTTTGCATGATCAAAGGCTAAAACAAGAGTATCCAATGAAGCTAGAAGCGGCAAAAACAGATAATAGCCTTTTCTTTCATCCACTTTCCAGTATTTCCGCCGAGGTGATAATTGCTCCATGGAAAATAACGAATCTAAATGGAACAAACACAAAATTAGAGTTCAGGTGGCTCATAAGAATACCCTTTGAGGTCACTGGCAAAGGAAAAGCAAACGTTCAGTTTGGTAGAAAGTTTTAATAATTGCATTATTAAAACCATCAGTGCAAAAAATCTTTTCCAAACGTGAGTCTCCTGTTGTCTCTGTGCCAACGCAAGTATGACGTGTACAATTATGAAAATCAAATAAATCTAAACAAAACATGTGTGGGCGAAAGTTGTCTTAATACAATATTGATATGTCTTCCAGGATATCGAAGGCAAATCCAATATTCCCAGTTAATATTCTAAATCAAAATCAGCATTCGTCTCTTAACCACGCCTTCATGTCAGTATGGAAGCTACTTAAGCGATTTTTTTCCTCGATTTTGTTCGCGTGAGGCAGAAAACATAACAACAAGTTTAAGAAGTATGTGGTAATGATAAAGAAACGATTTATCCGTAATAACTGCTTATTTCGTTCCAGAATAATCTGATTGGAAGGATGTCGACTCACTATACTTATGGCAAGATCCCAAAGGATGACACTAAAGAATGGCAGAACAAGAAAATTGGTTTCGTGTCCAGGTTAACATTTTCATGGATATCCTCTCTTATTTCGCTCGGAAAGAGTCGTCCATTGGAAGAAACTGACGTAAATGAAGCAGTTGGACAGGAAAATTCTAAAACACTGACGGAAAAACTGGCTGAAGTTTGGCAAAAAGAGAAAAAAACCGCAACGTGTAACGGCAAACAACCCAAATTGTGGAAGGCAGCATTCGCGTCAATTGAAATGAGGGACTGTGTCTTTCTTGTGTTCACAATTCTCGCCGACTCGACTTGCCGCATTCTTCAAGCAGTGTTTTTAAGTTTCTTGCTCAGTGAGCTGGTTCATTTTAGAAATGTTACTTGGGTTTGGGTCATAGCTTTGGCTCTCTGCCTAACAGCTCTAATTCAGTTGCTTGTCAATAATCATTACTTTTACCGGTCATTTTTACTTGGGACCCATTTGAAGGCAGCGTTGACTGGTTTGGTTTATCAGAAGGTAAGTACTATGAGAACATATCCGGTGGTGTAGGGAAGTATCTCCACATGAGGGAGGGGGAGAGGGGGCAGATTGTCTGTCTTGTGACATTGCGAGCTCGACCGAAAATGGAAAAAACAGTTTAATATTTTAAAATCTTATATAATCAAAAATTGAATTTTGTACCAGATATTATTCCCAGTCAGGTTGTGAGTCTATAAGTGTTAACTGAGAGCGAAGGAATCAGTACCCTTCTCCTACCCATCACCTACCACCCCCTCACCCCTGACAACGATAGGAAGTTTGGTCTTGGGCTTGAACAATAATATTTCATAAGCGTTTGCCCCACAAACTTAACTAATCCGTTTGGTACCGTTCATACTTGACATCGACAAACATATGTAGAGTAAATTTCTTTATAGGTTATCGTTAACCATATCAGCGCGACAGTGTGAAACACTGTTGATTGGGAAAATTTAAAGTACTGACATTTTATTCCTTTCAGAGAAGTGTTGCCAGTTTGAATGTAGGCTCTACTGTTGAAAACAAGTATTACCAATACGACAGTCTTTGAACTACACCTGAAGAGTTGTATTTTCGTTTTTCACAGTAGAATTACTTCGAGTGACTAAAAAGTAATAAGTAAAATATCTGGCGGAATTATCTAATATTTTAAATGAACGTTGTTGTTAGCAACAAAGCAATATATTTTGACAGTTCCAACCACACTTCCGATTTAAGAATGACATCCTATCACTTTACTTTTCTTGCTTTAAAACATAATAATTAAAGAAAAGTTGAAAGTGTAAAGTTTATTGGAAAAGGCAAAACATAAGAAAACAACTTGCTTTCTTTTGTTTTTATTAATAGCTATGAATTCACCTTTCACGTATGGTTCAATTTAACAACACACATATCTACTCTCATTTTAAACTGGATGTTCCAATTTTATCAATCAAGCACGTATTTTAAATAAATCAGCATGACTTACCTAAAGACGGTGAACGAGAAGGAAATGATTAGAATGGTCAGGTTACGCCGCTTTTGGGTATTCCGGCTACAGGTAATCTTAGGACGAAGAGTTTATATTTTAAAGTGTACTATTCCTTTTAATATAAATTTACTTAGTAAAATCTTTATAAAGGATCAAGTGTCATTTTATTTACGTCTGAATCTGTTGCAACTCTGTTCGAATCTACTGCAGGTTTAACAAGTTGGGTTGTCTTGTCTTCAGTATATCATTATTTCTTCACAGGCAAATTGTCGTTTTCTGGCCTCATATTTTATACCAAAATGGAGTTAAATGATCAAAAGTATTCTAAGTTGAATGAACTCGTTTCGTGTGAAGGTTTCGTTTTTACAGCGAGCTATCGCTACAAGAACCGTAACTGAGTTACCATGCCAACAAAATAAACATCAACTCTTTTGCTGCCAAATGGAACTTCATATATCAAAGTTTACCATTCTACAGTATAAAAACGTTAGTATGATAAAACAGTGACTTGTAAATAGACGCAGTTTTCTTACTTTTCTGCACAGCTTCAAGAGTTCATTTCAACAAGGTTTGGAAGTTAATAGTAAGATTATTCTAAAGTATTCTCTCGTCTCGGAAAGTGAGTAAAGCTATAAATTCCAAAGAAATCGTTTGTACAAAATAAGTACAAAATCACACTTTAACATGACACTTGCTAGAAGTTTGAATCAAGAGTTACTGACTGCAACAGCCATTTTGAAAACTGTCTAGCCGAGTTTGGTTGAGAAACTTGGGCAGAATTAAAGTCTAGAACCAATTCCTAAAACTGACAATGGAAATATTTATATGTTTTATAAAAGATATAAACTACTCAATAATCACAGTCTTAATTAAATGTTTCACAAGTTTAGCGAACTTTTGGTGTTTTTTAAAGAGTTGACTGTGATGACTAAATTGTGCTTAATCTAATGAATCCTACAAATTTTGTACACTGAATAATATTGTAAGTAAGTAAGTAAGTGTGGTGGTCGACTTTAAACCTAATTGCAGCCAAAGGCTGAATTGCTGGGGCTTCCAATGCTGTTAGGAGAATTGAAGACAGGACTGCATTTTACAGACGCAAATTGCTGCCGCACAGTTTACGGGCCTGCAGTAATTGGCCAACGCTGTTGCGGTGACCCTGCCATTAATTCAGTTTGATAATAGTAATTATTTAATTACATTGTTATGTAATATTGTGGCAAGCTAATAAAATTAATTAATTAATTAATTAATTAAATATTTCTGAGGATAAATGCCCCCTGCGACCAGGACAGGACAGATCACAACACCGGTCAGCAACCCTACTCTTATGGATGAGTGTGTGGGTTCTTTTAAGTCCCCCTCTAGAATGTCGAGAGATTAGACCAACGGCTTATCCTCCCTGTCCGCGGACGGGACAAAAGCGCTTGCCTTTTCTATTCAGTTGTTGCTGAGAGAGTCATCATCCGCATTCATGACACCCTTTGTCATCAATTTATCGCTCTTACAATTATTATTAAAATCAAAAGTATCGAAGCTTCTGTTACTAACAAACAGATATTTTAACGGTGGTGTTATTGTTAATTTCTTAGAACTCCTTTGCAGGTGTTAACCCTGAGCGAGGCAAATCTTGCAGATGTCACATCCGGTCACGTGGTGAACCTTGTTTCTAAAGACACTCTTCCCATCCTCTACACTCCAAGGTTCATATTTTATATCATCACGGCACCCCTAGAGATAGTCGTCCTTGGTGCGCTACTGTGGATCCTTGTTGGTGTCGAGACGTTGACCAGCTTAGTTTTCGTCGTTCTGAGCATTTGTTACCAGATGGGTTTTGGCGGTTACCTAGCAACGTTGAGAGCCCGCACTGCACAGCGTACGGACAAACGTCTTGCTCTTATCACTGACGTCATATCAGGAATTCGCGCCATCAAAATGAATGTGTGGGAGGGGCTCTTTAGCGAATTTGTGACAACAGAACGAAGGTAGATTCTTTAAGTAATCTACAGTAAGATGTTCTTTTCAGTTTTAAACGGGCTTAATTGCGGTTCTGCGCATGCTCCGGAAATCTGAAATTCAAATCTGTCTTCCGGCCTGGAACGATGATAGTTTGTGTGGTTTTACGCGAAGATTTCTTTTTAGTGGTTTTGAATCTTGAATTATCTCGTTGTCTTTTGCGCATCATCTTTCGAAAATCGTTTTGTTAGTTTCCCATTTTATCGTAGTACATTTATTGAGTGGTATTTTACTGTTTTTTAGCTTGACCTTTTTTAACTTTTCAAATTTTCAACTGCGACTCAGTTTGGGTTGTCACGTAAGTGATATCGTGATGGATGATCCACTGAAAGCTGTTTCAAAAACGGCTGCCGAACTGTGAAGACGTTCAGAAACGCTATGGCGGTTAGGATCAGTTAGGACATGAAAGGATTTGGCTTTCGAAAAGAATCCACGACACTGGAAACTATTCAAGTCGTACGGGATTTCTCCAGCGATACCGACTTTGCAGCCCATCTCCTTGCGCTGGAAATGAAGCGGCAGCAGAGGTTTATAGTACCTGTATTCCTGTTGTGTTTACACTTAGCTCATCAAAATGTTCGAATCGCTGAAATGAATGCTGGGCCCGGTAGGTGTTTTGATTTATTTTCAAATTATAAATAACAAGACCACAAAAATATAGATCGCTGTTGCATTCTCACGAGATTACGATTCTTTCACCATATGAAATCCCATCGCCTACTCTGCATTAACGTCTGCATTAATGTCTCTATTTCACTCATTACTGCGACACTTTTTAATCTGATTAACCGGGGTCAAGATTCATCGAAACCTATAGAAAGCTGTTAGTACCAACAGCCATCCAGTTGTCTTAGCTTGCTTAAATTACCACACTTTATGTTGAGTATTCACACAAGTAAGTCGAGTTTCGTAAATGCAC
>JANRMR010156332.1:0-12430 GCA_025434825.1 Bergia sp. 'catenularis' | reverse complement strand
CTCCCCCTTCTCCTCCGTCGAAAGCTTCTGCACAGCCGTTGCATGGCTGTACACACATCTGTTCAAACCGACTATATAGATGAGATAATTACTAGTGACGTTATCATGGTTGCCGCCAAACTGGGCTCATTAGTCTCGATTGTCAGTCAAAGCTAAGAAACTCGTGCTTTTGAAAACCATGAGAAGCCATACGCTTTTTCCATTTGTTTCCCTTGCGGAAAACAGTGCCCGGTTGTTCAAAGACTGGATAAATTTATCTGTTGGATAAGCCAATCCTGCCAATAAAACACTGAATCTAATTATTATTCACTGGATAGTAATCCAACGGAAAAATGATTGTTGCACAAAGCCAGGATAAGACGCGAATGATGATCCGTGAGTATTGAATAAACCGCTCTGTCCAGTGGCAGTGTGTCGTGAACATTTTGCTGCGAAACAAGCACAAAGTTCAACTTTGTTTACAGATTTGAGAGAATTTTTTTTGTTTGTAAATGTTTTCCTGTGAGTTCAACACACTTTTACTTCTTGTGGTTCTTATTAAAGGCCAATTCAAACGGATCAAACATGTTGGTCAAACATCATCCAACATTGTAGGACCCAACATGTTTGGTCTGTTTAAACACCATGTTCGAACATGTTGGATTTGTTGGATACTGTTGGATCGTGTTGGACGATGTTGAATGAATTTTAATTTGGTTCAAACATTTCATCCAACATCGTCAAACATTTCTTGCTCGCGCGATCAAAACACGACATAATTTCGTGCTCAGCCCCCCGAACCAAGTAACTTTCCACGGTTTGCGCGCGCGTCCTGCAAATCAAAATGGCGGGAAATCTTCGCGGACTTTTGTGGGCGCGCGGCGGACGGTACGATTTCAATTTTTCAAAACAGAACAAACCAAAATTTGCCGAAACTGTGAAAATGGCGGAGCTCACAACAGTCACCTTTGATTACGTCAGTGAAAGCACCAGTAAAACGCCACTAAAAGGAAAAGAGTCAAGCAACAATATTTGCGGGAAGAGAGCAAAAGCAAAAAGATGGTCAGACAATGAGACCAATGATCTAATCGATTTGTTGGAGGAGCGAGTTTACCTTTGGGATGTCTTTAGCAAAGACTACCATTTAAGAGTCAAGAAGGAAAAAAGCTATCTTGAAATGGAGGAGAAGTTGGGTAAGAGCATTGCTGACATATAGTCCGACGTGATGCAACATGTTTGATGGTGTTGCACTCGTTTGAACACTCCTGGATCCAACACAGTCCAACACCGTCCAACATCATCAAACATGTTTTGTCCAACAATGTTGGATGATGTTTGATCCGTTTGAACCGGCCTTTAATTTGCCGGCCTTGAGAAAGCCATTTGACTGCAGCCAAGCGAGCAGCGAGCAGCAGCTCATGTGGAAAATTCGGCAAATTGAACTTAACAGTTTTGTAAAGTGTACATCAAAAAAAGTAATCTTTTGCTTTAATCCCTCAGTTGCTCTTTCTCATCTCTCTTGTCACGGGTAATTTTACGAACTCGTTCACTTTTTGCCTTATTGCACGTTTTGTAACACAGAACAATGAAACCAACTGATGAGAGTGAAATCAAATTTTCGCTCTATTGTAGCAAAAGCGGAGTCTACTAAAATTTCAAATCTTTTTCTGTGTTGCAAATATTTTGAAAGGATAATTTCCCTGCGACAGTTAGTAATTTCTGCAGGGCTTTAACTCACAACTAGTTCTGTTGTTAGGTGGTTATTAATGACCATAAAATGTTATGCGACCTACCTTGAGCTGGGTCGATAGAGGTCGGATAGCGGTATTTTATCTGCTGGATAGCGATTTATGTGCTGGATATTGAACAACTGGGCCCAGAATGTTTCTATGCAGTGTAAACACTGTACAACAGAAAGGCACTACAATTTACGTGACAGCTCACGCATCGAAAGATGATACACTTATTAATCTTATAATTACTTATTTTAGGCTTAATTCTTTCATTGTTCTTCCGGTATCACAGGCCTCAGATTCTCTCTCAGTGAGTCTACTTCGCAAGCCGCCATCGCCGAACACGAGACGACAAATGTGATGTCAAAATATCACATGCTCTGCTTTAAATGGGTGGGGTGGATGAGAAAATAATGCAGTGAAAACAAACAAAAACAAACATATGCACCAAAACAAAATAAATATTTAATACATAGGTGAAATTAAAATATAACTTTAAATGAAATAGCTTCAATTCATTTTAAATATAAACATAGTAGAATGTGTTGGTCTCTTCTTACCCTACCCCCCTTTGATTTATTTGTCACACGTACCACAGAGGCGCCAAGTTAGAAGGCCGCCTGTTAAAAGAGTAAAAAACTTTTTATTTAAGATAATGGTTTTTTGTAGTAGAAAGCTACTGGCAAAGTGACTGACGATTTTTTCCACAAATGTATCCTTTTTCCACGCGAAAGTATTGTATCACACGATTTAACTACAACGGAATGTTTTAAAAGTACTGTTTTACACACTTGTGTATTGCAATTATCACAAATGGCTCTGGGTAAATACTGCGGTTCTCGGTAAGGGTCGAAATCGTACTGCCACCTCCACGGACAGTGAGTTGATGGTACATCGCTGGGCCTCGCTGGCATTGAACTTCTTCTCTTACGCAAAGATGAAGCAAACGGAATAATTACCGCCAGTTTTCTGTCCCTTTTCGTGATTATCCACGTCTGGTTTGTGAATTTTGAAAAGAAATCTTTGGTCCTTAGGCGCTGTACGTTGCATCTGCGTGGTGTGGGTTTAATATTCACAGGTGCTGTCTGTACAGTTTCCAATAGCAGAAAAGCCATAAACGCTGTTATCAAGCATTCCTATGAGAAAACATGCAAAGGTTAGGATTGTGTTCTCGTTCGTGAAACGCTATACAATTTAAACAAAGGGGGGAGTGGCCAAAAAGTGCCCCTTCCCCCCACTCCCCCACCCCCCGGGCAAAGTGAGGTCAAAAACGACCCAGTCCAGGTTAGGCAAATACTCCGTAAAAAATGAGGTTCGCAATACGCAACCAAAAATTGTGCTTCTAATGTATTGCTTTAAGATCTCGAAACAATTCCTCTCTCGCTCCGAAGACTGAAAACTGAAACGAGAATTAGCCTAAATGAGAAATGTTTTCATCCCCAACTCTCCAGAACCAAGCACATAGCTTATACAATCATCAATCATTTATAAGTTTTGCTGATAATCCTCCCCTCCTTAAATCAGTTTATTTAAATGTACCCAACGAAAACTCTTTACCTAGTTTCAAACCGAGAGATAATTGACCTAGTTTCGCAAAACCTGGGTACTCTGTCATCGAAGCCCACACATTCTTTATGGATTTGATTGCCGGGTGAACTTTTTTGCCAGTTTCTGAAGCTTTCTGCATTTTTGAAAATCGACCTTAGCTGAGTAATACCGTTAAACGATTTTTATAATAGAATGTGATAATTATCTGGCTTTTTGTGAGGATTAGTTGTTCAATTTATTGCTCGACACCACTTTCACTTGCAGGAGTAGTCACCTTCAATTTTTCACTAGTCAAAATTCATTCTAGCCAATTATGCTTTTATGGAAGCAAACCCTTTCCCAAATATTTTGCCGAACAGCCTAGCCTATAAATGCATGGACATAAATAACAGTTTTAGTTATCTGGCAGGGGTCAGCTGGTACAGTTTGATCGAACACAGATTGCAAAAATTTCAAATTTTAGTTAAGCATTACAGTTATATGTTAAGTCATATGTTATTCCTTTATAAACTAACAACAATTTTATATAGCATATGCTGAAATTTCTTGTCTGAACATCTTATTTGTTCTATCAGTTTTGTTACTAATTTTGTAATATACTGCATATCATACATACTTGTATAACTACATAATATATATGTTTTAAAACATGCACAGTCTGCAAAGATTAGTTTTGGCTTCCTTTGGGTTGTGCTGGTTGTTAATTTATTTATAATTTATTTAAAGTTTGCCGTGTTCTATTGAAAACACGCAAATCTGATTGGTTCTTGAACGTTTCATAACCGCTGACACACCACGATGGCCGGGCGCGCGTCGCTCACATTTTGGCGCCATTTTCCCGCCATTTTTGCATACCGTGACCGTCGCTCGTTGCTACAAACTTTGATCAAATGATCTGATTTTACAATTTTATGAAAACATTGAACAAGCTGAGCAACAAGTAATGGCTGTATTGTTTAAAACCTATACTTTTCCGTTTTAAAAGTGTGTACCGGTATATGATACAGGCATCTCAAATTAGTTTCGAGTCAGCGATCAAGCGACAAGTAACGACTAAACCAGATAGCAGATATTTTGTTTGTCTTTGACTGTCTTTAACTGGAGCTGGAGCTGGAGCTACAATCGCACAATAGGACAAAAATTTGGTTTGAGACTTCAACTGGCTCTTTAAACAAGTGAAAAAGGGAAGCAGATGTTTTGCAGAACATCTAAGGCTTGGAAGTTTTCGAATCAAAACATGAAACTAAAGCTTGAAGTTTCGCGGCGCGACAAAACTGTTAGAACTCAGAAGCTTGCAACGATTGAAATAGATACAACTGAAAGCAGAATGATTACCGGCCTCAGTCAAGTAAAAATTATACCTTGGAATCTTTTCCTTTGTTAGTAACTCTTGAAAATAACAAAGATAAATTGATTTTTTAACTGCATTGGTTTTTGAACTACCACTACTAGTAGAGATGGTGGAGTCTGATCTCACATTGCATTTATATTGAGCAACTTAAAAGTAAGAATAATTTTTTTTAATAAGAGAAAGGATTGTGTTGAAAATGTTGTAATTTTCAATTTTCATTTCGGAAAACTTCTACTAAAACAATTAGAACACTCGCTATTGTTTTCCATGAGGGTTAGTCAACGAGGCGAAGGCCCCGTCCACATGTATCTGGGTATTTTTGAAAACGGAGATTTTTTTTCTCCGTTTTAGCCTTCCGTCCACACGTAAACGGAGTTTTCGAGAACCGAAAACGGAAGTTTCCCAAAACGCTCTCCAGAGTGGATTTTTTCGAAAACGCCGGCTTTTTGTGTTCATGTGGATGGACAAAAACGGAGGTTTTCGAATACGATCGATGACGTCATAGAGTTCATATTACTAGCAACGCGCATGCTTTGTAAGGGTCGTTATCGTATTTCCATCGTTTCAGCGTTTTCGTGTTGACGGGCGAAAACGATTCGAATACGCTACGTGTGGATACGTAGTTTTTTGAAAACGGAAAAAAAAATCTCCGTTTTCAAAAATATCCGGATACGTGTGGACGGGTTAATAGCAATATAGTAGTTTATAACGAGGAGGGCAAAATTACTTTTTTCTGATTGGTTAACAACGGAGGGCATTTTTTCTTAATTCAGGGCAGAATTACTTGCTCCTGATTCGTTGGTTTAAAATCCTATCAGCCAATCAAAACGGACAGAAAATCCAGTTGTTATATTTGAACTGCCAACTTGCAAAGAAATCTGTCAAAAACACTTTACCTATATTGATCATAAATGTTGTATAATGTAAAGAAAACGTAGTAACGAATACAATAATTTCTATAAAACTGAAAATCGGTAAATGCCGCCAAAAATTGCTGCACGTTGTTGCAAGTTTTCTCGCCGGTGGGAATGACTCGACGTACACCACTGCACGGAGAACTGGAAAAGCTTGAAGAATGAAGAAATTTAAACCAAGAACTCGATTAACAGCTTTATCCATTGAGGAGTCAAAAATCAGCACGGTTTGTTGGTAGCTTGAGAGAGAAGACAGACATTGTGATTTTCCCTGTGGCTGTGCTCAAGAAACTCTTGCTTCAAAACGGAAAACCAGACTTGTGAAAGGAAAAAGGAACTCAGCAAAAATTCGAACATTAACAGTAATTGAACTCCAAAGCTGTTTGCCAGCAATTGATTGCAGGAAAATTTAAAAACAAACGAGAGTTATCGGCAGAAGTACCTGAGTACTCAACGACTCACAAGGCCAATGGATTATTACCAGGTTGTATTGCAAGCACGCCGATAAGGTCTGTTTTGTTCAAAGTAATTTTGCCCTCATCGTTATAAACACGTAATCACATGATTCTTCGTAAAATTAAGGAATAATTCACTTGTGTTTTCAAAGTTTCCAAATTACTCTCACCGCTTCGCGATTCGGGCAATTTTTCAAACTTTGAAAACACGCCTGGATTAATCCTTAATTAAATTTTCCTCAGCCTCATGCGATTACAAATACTAATTCCACAACATAAATGCTGTAGTGTAATTCCATATCGAACATTAAATTTATAATTCCCCTTCAGACTTTTACTCTACGAGCGAACAAAGTTCTGTTATTAAAGCCATTAAATGCGCGACCTTGAAATGCAGCTATTCGCTAGGACATACAACTTACGGCAAGCTATCGCAACTAAATAGGATTGTTAATATACATGCCCCACTTAGACAGCTTTCTAACAGAGAAGTGAAGCTAAAAGCTAAACATTGGATCACCAAAGGCATAAGATTATCATCAACAAAGAAAGAAAAATAAGTTCTATGAAAAATTTATAGTGACTAGACAAAAATATTATGAATCTATGTATAAATCATATCGTAATAAATTAAATAAGTTAATTAAAGCAAGTAAGAAAAATTTCTATACTGATTATTTTCATACTAATGCAATGAACATTAAAAATATATGGAAAGGAATAAAAGAAATTATTACCCTAAAGCCACACACTGTAAATATCCCTACTAGAATTGTAACAGATAAAGCTACACTGACTGATGCTAAATGCATTGCCAAATGCCTTTAATGAGTACTTTTCCAGTGTCGGAAATCAGCTTGCTAGCTCTATACCACCAGTTGCAAAATCACCATTTGATTATCTGCCCAGTTCCCCATCTTCCAGATTTTGTCTATTTCCAGTTACTCAAAGTGAAATAGAAGATGAGGTTTCAAATTTGAATCCTAATAAATCTACTGGTCCTTTTAATGTACCTACTGCATTATTAAAATTAACTAAGACCTGTTTATCGAAACCTTTAGAGATACTTTTTAATCTTCTTCTCATGGGAAGGTTCCCAGTAAATTTAAAATTGCACGTGTAATACCTGTCTACAAGAAAGGATCGATGAGTTCTGTTAGCAACTACAGGCCTATATCACTACTCCCTATTTTCAACAGATTACTTGAAAAATTAATGTACAACAGACTTATTGCTTATATTGATAAAATAAATGTTCTATGTGATAGTCAATTTGGCTTTAGAAAGAACCATTCAACTTTTCATGCATTTATATTAATAGTTGATAAAATTCAAAGAGCTATGGAAGAGGGTAACTACTCTTGTGGTATTTTTATTGACCTTAAGAAGGCATTCGAAACAGTGAATCACGATATCTTATTAGGCAAACTAGAAAGGTATGGCATTCGTGGTGTCGCCAAAGTTTGGTTTGCTTATTACCTGTATGACAGGGAACAGTTTGTGTCCATTGGTAACATAGTGTCAGATAAAAAAACATTTCATGTGGTGTGCCACAAGGATCAGTTTTAGGCCCTCTCCTGTTTCTCATCTACATAAATGACATTATAAATTGCTCTAATCTTTTTGACTTTCACATGTTTACTGATGACACTAACCTTTACTATTCTAACAAAAGCTTGAAAACATTGGAGAGTAAAATCAGTATCCACCTTGTACATGTCAATACTTGGCTTGCCTGTAATAAATTATTTCTAAATGTAGATAAAACTAATTATGTCATAGTTCATCCTCCCCAAAAGAAGCTCCCCTTTTCCATACAATTATTTATTAACAATAAGATAGTTAAGCAAGGAAAGAGCATTAAATATTTAGGGGTTTTTTATTGATTCCCATTTAAGATGGAAAAATCACATTTCACATATATCAAAGAAAGTCAGTGGAGGGATAGGGGTACTTTCTAACTTCGCCATTTAACAAACACTGAAATTCTCAAACAGCTATATTATACTTTAATCTATCCATTTTTTACCTATGGTTTAATTGTTTGGGTAATACATATAATGCTACACTTAGATCACTTATTATTTTACAAAAGAAAGCCGTTAGGGTCATAACGTCTTCTGATTTTCATGAACACTCTAGCCCCCTTTTTGACGCACTAAGTATCCTTAAACTTGTCGATTTGATATTTCTCCATGTGGCAATGTTTATGTATGATTTTCATAGAGCTAAATTGCCAAATGCTTTCACGGATTTATTTAATAAAGTCAGCAATATACACGCCTACAACACAAGACTAGCTGCCAGACAATCATATTCTCTTCCATCCGTTAGAACTAACTATGGTAAATTTAATCTTAGATTCATTGGTGCTAAGATCTGGAATACTATTTCTGATGATAAAAAAAAATAATGTCAAAATATTCCTTTAAGGAAGCAATTAAGACCAACCTTCTAAACTCTTATTGATGCTACTTTGATTTTATCTCTTGTCCATTTATATAACTTCTTTTCTCAAGTTTTGTGTCTTTGTTTCGTATGTTCGTTGTTTAGTTATCCTAGTTTAATAAGTATCATTCCCTTTGTGCGACCAATATCATTGTAACTCTAACCGAGTGGCAGTCTGACTCGATTAGTTCGCTATCTTCAGATTGCCAGTATCCATTTTTAGATAAATCTACAAAACTGCAATGTAACTTAGAGAGATACAAAATAAATTGTTGTTGTTGTTGTTGTTGTTAAGAATGGTCAAAAATGTCAATCCGATTTACGATCAAAATTCATTGGAAGGGCAAAACAAACTCCGAGGTCAAGGAATATATTAACCCTATCTTACACAGGCTTTTCGGGGATTCCTGGTCAAGGGGGGACAGAAAGTGCCTGCGGCCCGTAGCTCGGATACTATTAAAGGAAACAAAACGAAATTTGGAGGGTATGTACACCAGGTGATCGGACATTTATCACGTGCTTAGAGTTAGCCAATCAGCGCGCGCTTTCCGATCTGCCAAAAAGGCACCATCCCAGAACGCGCTGCGAGATTAGTAACAATCGCTGTTGTTTTCTCATTTTGCTAAAGAAACGAATTCCGTAAAATGAACTATTAAACAGTCAAGTTCTGGTAATTAGATTCAACAAAGAAGTTGCTTTTTAGCACATCTACAACTTTTTTAGCCCGTCTACAACTTTAGCTGATCAATGCATTCAAAGATAATGAGTTTCTATAATACTTAGAACTGTTTTAAAACCAATGACTGAAATTTAAAATGGCGGCCATTTTGAGATCATTCTGTGCGCCCACGGTTTCCTGGGATTCAAGCGTCCCTAGCACGCAAGAGCCGATCATCTGGCAACTTCTCAATCCAAGCAATTTGAGGTATCTTTTGTGGACGTATGACGTCATATGGTGTCACAGTGGCGTCTCACAGCCGCCACCTTGGATTTGTCAAAATGTATTGCGCAATTTTTAAAATGTCACTAATCGCACAAAAATGAAACTTGCATAAACACATAAAAAAAATTAATTTATTTTAAAAGACAAAAATTCCAATTTCAGATGAACGTGGCTTCGAATACGTTGTTGCCATTGAAACACAGTCCCCCTACATTAAAAATAATTGCTTGCAAATGTTTCTCTGATACATTTTAGGAAAAGTCACAAAATTTGGTGGGTATTGCTTAAATAATGAAGAAGTTATGTGCGATTGAAAGCAGCCCGGCACTGTGTGCTCCCACCCAGTATAAAATAGGGTTGATAATTTTCTTTGATTATTTAGTGGCTTCAGTTGTTTTTCTACTGCAGTGTAAGTTTTGACTTAGCGGTTAGTCTGTTCAGTGCAATGTCGCTTTTCCCGTAGTGTGCCAAGCTTACACGACCTTACATTACAATCATCTCTCGTTTTAGAATAAACTAATTTTACAAAAAATACTAAGCTGTAAAACCGCCAGAATTTAACACCACCCTTAAGATAAAACTAAGAAAGTATTAAAGTTTTTATTTCTATAATTGAGAACAGCTACTAAAATACCACGACAGAACAGTGCATTTTCATAACTGATATTGATATTCATAGAGAATCTCTTATATACGCTGTATATACAGAACCGTTAATTTTATTCAGTCCCACGTTTAACCACTCAAGCTCAGAGTTTACAGAGAGATCCCTTTGGAAGCATACTTGTATATCAAAACAGCCTTTGAACGGATACAAACACATTATTTAATAATCCCAAATTGTGAAACAAATTATTCTTTCAGTTAAGAACAAGTTAGGCTGCGATCCTGAAAAATTTAGGAAGTCCAATCTTTAAGCCCAAAACTCAATAGGAATTCTTGCTTAAAGAAATGAAATATTACTAAATGAAAAATAAATAAGAAGAAAGATCACTCTAACTGAACGCCGTTTAGAAGCTAACGCCACCGTGTAACCTTTACGAGTCTTGCTCCAAATGACGGTAACAAAAGTCCTTCAAATGTAACGCTTATTTCTCTGAATTCCCTATTGACCTATTATATTTGAAAAAAACAAATTGACACAATTCACGCAAGACACCTGCGTTCTATTTTGTTAGTGGTATAAAATAAATATATACTCACTTTATACATGTTTGGCGTACGCTCCATCATTCTGAATTATTATATATGAGAAACACGTGCTCCTGCCTTGGAGTTTATCTCCACACGACTTGGTTTTAAAATTCGTTTTGCTCCTCCAATGTTGTTCTTGTGTTTGCTGTAGACCAAGTCAAGCTTTGACTCTTTTCACACCAATGGTCGTTTCAACAACAATTTATATAGCCGTGCGTTATTGTATTTTTATCTGTAAACCTATTAACTTGCAATGACCTCATCATCCTCGACGTAAGTCACGATATTACGAATGTTTCAGCTATATTTTTCTCACGAAACAATACAAGATTACTTTCCTGTTTTCTCAAAGTCAGTACTATTCGAATTAAATTGAGTTCACGCTACTGAAACGCTTTAACCAGAAATTTATTAGTAACAGTAATCAAAAATGCTATTTTTTTTTAATTTTTACCATAGGATTCCTGGCGGGCTAGTTTTGAATTGTAATTCTCGACATGATTACATCATCTTTCAACAAATAGAACTTATAGACAACTCGTAAGATATTTTCATTGGCTATAACAAGATTCAATGAAAGGATTCTGTATTGGCATTTTACTTTGCCTTAATTGTTATTTTCCACCCACTTATGAAAAATTCTCCAAATTGATATTGATTAGAACAATTTAATTATAGACAAAGAAACTTCTGTAGGTGGTTAATGAAATTTTTGCCAACGTTTCGTTCAGACTACACATAACTCGCTTTAACACTCATCACCGTTGCAAATCGTTTCTACTGTTTTCAGAGTCTAGTTGTCTGTACCATATTTACAGTGTCTAATGGGAACTGATTGTTTGAAGTAACTTTCGCCAGTTTTTGTTTTTTAATGTCTTTTTCGACCCATATATAGAAGCATTACAAAGTCATATTACAATACATTGCCTTTTGCTGTCAAAACAAAAGGGTCGACAAAGAAAACATGATTAGGTTAATTGTTAAAGTTCATGATACTAAGCTCCCTTACAGAACTGATACACCAAATCAGTTTATCTAAAAAGAGGGAAAACACCTGTAATCTGATGACTATTACTACTCGATATCTAGGACTCTGATAAAGAACAGTTTTAACCTTGTTGGAACATCACTCTTCAGTGAGACGAATGGTGAAAACAAGCTCTAGAGTTATTTGCGGACGTGGCTATATGCAGCACTAACTCGGTAATTACAGTGTTCGATAATGCTGACTAACCGCAGTTTCATTTTTGATATACCGGACCAACTTTCCCAACAATCCGAATTTTAGAAAAAAACATTCTCAAAACTAACAATATTCAGTAACCGACATTTTTTCGATAATTCTTAGTCAATATATTTTCATTGCACGAAGACAGTCTTTAAGATCTTGTCTGAGTGTTTAGAATGGGTCAAGTTTAAACACGCCATACCGTTTTCGTTGCAGCACGAAATGCTGTGAGCTGAGCATCATTTTGACGCGTTTAACGCGTTTTAACAGTTTTGATTCCGATTTATTCAAGTTTTAAGAATCGTTTATTCCATCATACATTCCCGGCATATCGTCAAATGGTTGCTAGAAAGCCGGAGAGAGAATGAAATGCAAAAAGCCGTAGGAGACTGGCATTACATAACAGTGAAACAGTTCACTGAATTCTGAAGTGCCAAGCAAGTGAATCGCCTAAAGGGATACTACTTAATCATTCCGGTAGAACGTGAAACCCTTACCTGTTTTCAGATCTAACGCTAAATTTTACCACCATTTTCACTGAGGGTTGTCCTGTAAAACAGAATGTACCACATGGCACACCGCCACAGTGTTGTTAACAAAACGATACCCACTTTTTGCTAGAAAAATAAAAAACTAC
>JANRMR010155999.1:0-12436 GCA_025434825.1 Bergia sp. 'catenularis' | reverse complement strand
AAAAGGAACCAATCGTGTTGCATATAAAAATAGCTCCTTTTCTAAAAATAGATCTCAAATAATTATCATTGGGACAGGCCCATGTATGGAAGATGCCTTCTCTTAGGATTATCTTCTCTTGTTTTACATGAATAATATGTAGTGACGCCATGAAATAAACGTCAAAAGATGTCTTCCTTGATTGGACTACGGGTATTGCAAATTTTGTTTTAATTGTTTCAAAGCCTCAACCTTTATATGTTATTTTTAAACTATAAATGAAACAGACCTTTGATAATAGTTTCCTTTTGCCAATATTTTAAAAGTTTAAATAATAATCACGAACCGTGTGTTTTAGGTATTGTGCATATATTTGAATAATTCTTATAAAAAACCCGGAAACACTGGTATGATCACGTAAGCCAATACACAATCGATTGTTGTCAACCCAAGTACGCGTCCCTTTTTATATTAAATCGATATTAAGAAAGTAAGCTTCCAAGTGATGTGTAACGCAATCTGAGCTTCACTTATGTTTCTTTAATATTTTCAGAAAATCAGAGAAAATATACGAAAGAAATATTTTATCATAGCTCGAAAAGGATAAAACAATTTTTACAAGGCTGAGACAATAAACCTTTGCTGAGTCACTCTATATTCTCTTCGATAATTGGAAACGCTCGTCAAGATAAACAAACCGTAATTCCAAAGACAAACTCAAATTACACGTACAGAAAGACACGTGTATACCGAGTATATTAAGACTCTGAAAAAAAGGACACGTATTAGCTTTCAGAAATTGTTAAAACCGAGAAACTAACGTTCCATTTGAAATTCAAAGTTTTAAACACATAGAGATTTGGGCGAAGGTTTACTCAGCGTTACCGAAATAGCATTGCTTCTGATACACGAACTAGCCAGATTTTCACTGATAAAAACTGCTGTAAAATGCATAACGACCAAGACCACGATTAAAAGGTAAAATTATCGTGAACAGCGTATAGCTGAGCCTGATCTATCACGAGCATTTATTTTTTGATGGAGTAAAAACTAAAAGTTTTTGTGCAACATTGAAATTAAAATACAGCCAACAGGATGGTTTTTTAACCTCGCATACGGTCCGACAAACATTGCGTGTTTGTTTTTTTAAATTGTTTTAATATCTAAAATATAACCTATTTGCAAGCAGGTCATAATATCTCAATATTTTCCCATGGTTCGAGTAAGTAATCTGAAATTGCGTGAGAACACGGTAGGCGCAACTGATTCATCAGCAATTTTAAAAGCAGAAAATGATAATTGTGTGGAGTTTATTAACAATTTTAAAATGATCATGCAGAAGAAATAATGATCATCCAGAATTATTTAAGGATATTTGTTAAGAAACTGCTAAACGGGGAGAAAATATTGTATCCCATACTAGGATTGCTGTATTTCAGCCCCAAGACAGTTTATCTTCGAAGTAGGTGTTGTATTGTTTAGCCTTATAGCTCATCAAAATAACTAATTTTACAGTTAAAATATTTGGTTAATAAATTTCTATATTTGGAGTTTGATATCTTTGTTTATTTGTATAATCTGTAATTTATATTCCTGTACAGGGCTCTGAAACACCTCGAGTAGTTTTGCGGTGATTTTTCATCCGATAAGATTTAGTATTGGACACATATTCCGTTTAACTCGTAAAATCAACGAACCACATTTACTGCCGTGTTTAGCAGTCAAAGAAAATTGTTAATAAACTGTGTTTTTCTAATAAAAAATTGTTTCAAGCTACTTTCCACTTACTGAAAGTTTCCACTGACGTCCGTCAGAAATCGCTTAGTGGTCTTCCAATCCAATTTACTAATTACAAAAAGCAATTTAATGGAGAACATTTTTAAAGTGTCATCTTGAAAGAACTTTAAATTGTTGTAATTGAGTTGCTATCACATAATTTTGTTTCACTCTTCCAAGATTTTGGAAATATCTGTTTTATATTAAACTGAACTATGTTCGAGTGAATGTTTTGGCGTTATCTGACTACAAACAAAACAAAACTTTGATAATAGTTTCCTTTGGCCATTATTTTTTGAAGTTTATATAACAATCTAGAATAGCTTGTTTCGGGTATTGTGCATAATTTGAAATGATTTTTTAAAAACACCCCAAAATGGTAGTCTGGACACGTGAGCCCATACACAAGCGATTATTGTCAAGTCACGTTCGCGTCTCGTTTCACACACAATCAATATTAAAGCCCTTAAGTAAGTAATCTTCCAAGACTGATTTTCTGATGAACCAATTTACTATATCTTATATTAAAAAATACATCCGTATCTACCTCTGACTGGAAGTTTTCGTGCAACATTGAAATTTAAATACAGGACGGTTTTCAATCACATGAATGGTCTGACAAACATTGCGTGTTTTTTTCCAATTTGATGTAATATCTAAACTGTAACCTTCTCTTCGCGACCAGGTCATTATATCTCAATATTTTCCCATGGTCCGAGTAGGTGATCTGAATTGCGTGAGAACGCGGTAGGCGCAACTGATTGAACAGCGATTAAACAGAAAAGCGAGAATCGTACAAAATCTATTAACAGTTAAAGCTCACGCAGACGAAATAATGATCATCCAGAAAAGACTAAGGATATTTGTTACTGAGAAAAGTGCTAAACGGGAGGAAGACATTATATTCCCTGGTGTGATAACTGTCACTTCAACCCGGAGACACAGTTTTTCTTCGACTTCGGTATTGTAGTGTATAAGGGACTCCATGAGCTAATTAAGGTATCTTTCACAGAAAGATACGTTGAACAAGTAGCTGGTATTAATTATTTCGTTCATGCGTGTTGGATATGAGATGATTATAGCCAAAGAAGTGCGAGCACTCATATCCAATGCGTGGTCGTGGAAAACTTGTAAAATATTGCCCGCCTAATGCAACCTGATTTGCGAAGACGGAGTATTGCTCAGGTCCCGATACTAGATGTAATTACGCAATATTTGCCCTAATTTTGCAAATTGCGTTACGTTTTTGTCAATGAAATGAAAAAAGAACAATGCTTTTATAGCTGCAAAAGTTTCATGTTAGTTTAATTTGGACTTCAACCGATTCTTTTTATAGAACCTCACAACTTAAACTTTTGACTCTAGTTGAATCCAAGTAATTGCAATACCCAGTTTTACACTGATTTTCAATACCAGTTAACTGATACGGTGTTTTAACGACTGCAACGTATTTTTAATCTTAATGAAAGCCAATGAATGAGCTATTAGTAACATATCGCTTCTGTTTGCTTGAGTGATCAAATTTAAAGCCGGAGATCAGCTTAACTGAGTTCAGACGACAACCAGAGAGTCTTAGCAACGCTCCTGAACTCAGCATCAAAAAATGGTAAAGCTAGAACTTGTCTTCGGATTGGTTGTTTTCATAATCTTGTGTCTCCCCTTGCAATGTACTTCGCATTGGTGGTGAGTTAACTATTTCTAACTGTTGAGATCCAGAAATTTGAAAATCAATTTTTTCCTTCTTAACTGTGATTTCGCGGCAATTACAAATATATTTGTTTCACTGTTTTTTAAGGTTCATGTCCGAACTGTTCGCGCTGGGTTCCAAAGTCATGTGCAACACCATAGCTGGTCTTGCGAGTGTTCAGCGCACACTTTGCCGGCAGAATCCCGATGTTATGATCAGTATCGGAAAAGGAGCAAAACTCGGAGTAGAAGAGTGCCAGTACCAGTTCAAAGATCAACGTTGGAACTGCTCTACTGTGAAGCGCGACACCTCTGTCTTTGGAAAAGTAATAAAGAAAGGTTGTAAAGATATTTCGTAGACTGAGAGTGAAAACAAACTAATTTTCTGTGTTGAAAGTATATCATTTCTCGCTTGTGATTAACTCTTGTGTTATCCGTTTCCGTGTCATAGTAATATTAACTTCACCAAGTTTCTTGTTTTTTAGTTTGCTTACACTGTTTGACTCGAATTAAGTTTCTTTAATTTGTCCATAACCTAGGTTTCATGATCAGGATTGAGCACACAACTGTTTTGCGAAAAGCTTTTCATTTGACGACTATCTGATGCATGCTTTTTTTTGCGCAGAGCATTGGTAAATACAACTTCGCCCACACACACTGAATGCAAGTTATCCATCAATAAAGGTTATTAATTTGATTCATAAGCTTTTTTTCGCAACTTTTGCTTTACTCTCTTTAAGCAAGTGTTGGTTTTCTATTACTTTGTTTAGCCAGCCGAGAAACAGCCTTCGTCTACGCAATATCTGCAGCAGGAGTGGTCTATGAAGTCACAAAATCTTGCAGTCTGGGCGAGTTGAGGGACTGTTCATGTGGTAATAGGCGTGGATGGAGTAGAAAAGGCTTTAAATGGGGAGGATGTAGCGATAATATCAATTACGGACTTCGCTTTGCCAAGATCTTTGTCGATGCCGGAGAGGAAGAACGTGACGCTAGGGCCCTGATGAACCTTCACAACAACCAAGTGGGAAGGCAGGTAAGTATATACGTCTAATTTCTAGATATTATCGTACGATATAGATTTTATAAGTCTCAAACAATAACTGCTTCAGACTATGCATGATCGATACCGAGCGCATTGTTCTGTTACACGAAGGATTTTTTTCTCTCTCTTAGGATTTTTTTGACTGAAAATATTCAACATCAACTTTCGAGACTTTCAGTGATCTGTTAATTGTTATGTTTACCTAAACATATTCAATACAACCCCGTTATCCCGGTTTCTAGCAAACTATATATACTCGATTCTTTTTGCCATATTTTGAGTGCTGGGTATGAATCGTCGCTTCCTCTTCATTCCCTCCGATTATTCCTTAATAAAGATTAATATTGAATTTGATTTTTCCAAATTCCAATAGCTCTGAATAGTTAAGATGTACTTCGAGCGTTACGCGTTCACCATTCATCTTGCAAAATTGATATCAAAATAGAATTTGTCCCTATTTACCCATAGCAAGTGTTGGTTTTAGTTTTTTCCGGAAAGACTCAACAATAAAATTGAATAATCGATGTTCTATTGTTTTCTATTAAAAATTTAACGCTCTATTGTAACGCGGATTGTAAGTTTTATCCGTACCTAAAAAAGGATCTCTTCAGCCTCATTTACACTACACTCGATTTTTGGTACGGCATGGATAAAAATGGCACCCGTACCGCTTTTATTCTATTTAGGTAGTCCGAGCACGGGTAAAATTAGCACGGGTGCCATTTTTATCCATGCCGTGCCAAAAATCGAGTGTAGTGTAAATGGGGCTTAATGGGCTTTTCATTTTTTAATTATAATATCAGCACCAAACTAAACATTATCTAAAGTAAGTAAATAAATTAGAAATTATCAATATCAAGTGAAGTTCCTCCAAAACCAGAAATTACCTAAATGAGCTCGAAGAGTGTCTCAAATGATAGAAATTAAAAATACCGAATTCGAAGACAAACTGTGTCTTGGGATGCAATATCTTCCCTCCCTTTAAAAAGTTTTTTAGTAACAAATATCCTTATCAATTGTTTCTGGATGATGACTATTTCTTCTGCGCGAACGTTAATTGTTGATAGATTTTGTACAATAAGCATACCAATGTCACCTACTCTGTTTCTCACGCAACTCGATCACTCACTAGAACCATGTGAGCAGTGATTTACCTAGGGTTTGAAAACGAGCAGTAGACTCAATAATAACATTGAACAATATATGTTCTATTATTTTTTTAAATTTAACTTTCCTATGGTCAACTGTAATCATAAATTTGTCCGTACCTAAAAAGGATTTCTTCACTTTTGACCATTAAACCAGCACCAAGTTAAAAATAACTTACTAGGAAACGAAATGCTGGCCTTCTAAAAATAGCTTCTGAATACAACAAACACGGAAAATTCTTACTTTTTTACAATTACATTCGCACGGGTTCCGGTCAGACGATTTCTTACCGGCCAGTTTTCGGGTAAAACCTAGCTTCAAAGTTACTTGAGCTCACTTTGACATTTGTTTTAGAAACCCGATAAGTTAAAGGCCCTGTTGAAGGAATGTTTTCGGAACGTTTTCGGTGAAGTTTCAAATTTTAAATCTCTAAACGTAATCTTTTTACTGTGAGCAACTACTTTTTGAAGTAAACAGAAATTCCCTTTATAAAGCTCTAGCATATATATTCTGTGTTACTTTCCTCAAAGCAAAACGTTAAAATGTCATTCGTTTATCGCTCCACACTGATTTATTTTCTGGAGAAACGTAACAGAAAATCAATATACGAAAACTAAAAACTCTAAGGATAAACTTATAGATAAACGATAAACGATAAATTGAGGAATTTTGCCAACAATCACAATCGGCTTTCTCAAAATACTCTCTGAAAGTGTATTGCTTTACCAAGCACGGTATTTCCGAAAGCGAGAACATCTGCTAATCAACGTACCACAAAACCTTTTGAAATCTTCTCAAACCGGAATAAAAATTAAAAACAATTAATAAACTTGAGTTTCCATTTTAGTACGTGACTTTGTTTGGTAGTAACAACTGAAAAGCGTTTTGATCAAACAAGATATGCACGAAAGTCAAGTGGAAAGAGAGTGTTGGTCACTTTACTCGAGAAGATCCCAAGCCCTCAAAGAAACGAAGGAGGAAGTGTGTTATAAATTACAGATTATGAATAATAAGTATATACTCTATATCAAACAATTAATCAAACCCAATATTTTAACTGTGAAACTTTCCTTATTGAGCTCGTAGAACCGGTCTCTTATATAATACAATACCGAATTTGAAGAAAAACTGTGTCCTGGTATGGTAATATAGGATGCAATATCTTTACCGAATTTAGCAGTTTCTTAGTAACAAGTATGCTTAAATAATTCTGGATGATCGACTGTTGCTTCTGCGTGAACATTAATGATCAGAAATTGATTTTGTACGATTACCATACCACTGTCATCTACTGTGTTCTCACGCCACTCTCCCACTCACTCGAACCATATGGGCATTGGCCATGGGGAAGCTTCGGGTTTGAAAACGAGTAGTAGTTTCGCCGAATAGCCGATATATATATATACGTTATAGATTAGATATGTAGGTTGAAGAACAGACTATATTGCAATAAGTAAGATATGGGTAAATTAAAGTATAATATATAGATGCTAATGATTTGGAGAGTACAATAATCCAGTTGATTTAGAAATTTTTTGCAAATATAGTTTATGTGACATTTCCATGTGAGGTGTTGATCGATATAAATGCCCAAAAATTTCATACTTTAAACTTGTTCAATGTTATTATTGTCGATTATCAATGACTCCAATTGATTAATGCATATTATTAGGGTATTAGGCTCGTTTGCTTGGTCCGTACAGTAAGTTATGGACTGAGTTTTTTCCCTTCTTCTTATGGTCTAATAATATAAAAAATCCATTTATTTTATGGCACATTTGGTGTTTGTATTTTTTGGTTTCGATTTTTTAACTGTACGTATGGCAGTTTTTATAAACAAAATGATCAACAAAACTATAATTGAAATAATCTAAATTATCATCAGAGGCTGGTCAAGTTTGAGATTGACTAAGAACTTTGATAAAAATAAACAAGCAGAGAAAGCTACACGCATCGCAACAAGAAAACGCCATAAGACAACTGTCATCAACAACGTACAAGAAAAACCTTAGACTGAGTGGCTGACTTCTCGCTACCAATTATTCTGTTTTATTTAATATAGTTTTAAAACAGTAACAGCAACAACCACAATGGATCCTGATTTAACACGCTTACAATTAGTGATGGAGACCAGTTCGGTCTGTAATCACTCGAGTTATTAAACAAAATCGGACGAGCACAAAGTCTTATTTATAAATTATTTATTTATATATTTTTATAAAAAATTACAATTTCCGAAAGTAAGAGAAATGTCAAGCCAAATCATAGTTGTTTTGTTGAGGAAAATGCCATAAACTAGGATTAACTGAACTGTTTAAACTGAACAGGCCACTATTCTGTTGTATTTCAAAGGGTTGTGGTACAGTGGAACCCCGCTTTACGGACACCCGCTTAATACGGACACCCCGGTATTACGGACAGTTTGGCCTGTCCCCTTGGTGTCCGTATTAACGGGGTTCCACTGTATTTCCATTCAGTCCATTGGATACAAAAGCTTATTTGAGTTGAAGTCCATTTTATATAATGAACTGTTGCTGTAGGAGGTAAACTCTACAGTTTGTTTTGATCACAGTTTCTCAGAGGTATTGAAGTTCTTATTAATCATTGATTATGTTCTTGTTGCTGATTGTTAGAGAGCCATGGAACTCAGGATGTGATTGGTTCATTAAACTGTTCGTTCACAGGGTCTTGTAATCGGACAGTATCCGACTAATGCAACATGAGTGTTGAATGAGCAAATCAGATTTGAGGAAATTGCCATTTTTATAACAAAAAGTTGAAACCAACTTTAAAAACAATGACTCGTAGATGAAGATGACTGCTTTCCCAACTCAATGTGCGGTATTGTTGAATTAAGACGGTGAATAACAAAAAAGAGTGAAGCGAATCTTGGCGAATAAATAAACTCGAGACTGAAGAAATGACATTTTGATGGAAGAAACCACTCGTTTTTAAATTACTAGAGGAAACAAAGGCTTCCTTTACTGTCACAAATTACTAGATATCTCACTAGAGACTACTAAATTTTGTTCGAAAAAGAAATCAACTGATGTAAAGCCTTTGTTTACACCGAAAAATTGCTTTATTACAAACCAAATCACGTTCTAATGTAGTTCAGCTCTGGTAAACGCAACGATGGATACAAACTACGCCCAGTCGAATAATTGTTGTCCATTAAAACACTTTCATTTGATTGATTGAGATGCAAGTTTGACGAAACTGATAAAATATACAAGAACATTTTAGGTGTAATCAATTGTAATAATTGGCGAATATTCTAACTTTGTTTCCAAGTGACAACTGATTTGTCGTTTCAGTTATCCTCGTGTATCCATCTCAGTTGTCTCTGATTCTTTTTGTCCTTCCATCCCAAAAAATATATATTATAAGTCATCTTTTGGCTTCCTATTCAAACATCCGAACAACTTCATCAAACGAAAAGTGTCAAACAACTGCAAAAAAAAAAAAACAACAACAACAACAAAACAACAACAACAACAACAACAACAAAACAACAACAAAACATATGGAATACAACAAAGCAAATAAAACATTACATTCAAACTTTGCTGATCCACGGAAATGGCAACTGACACTCCGCAACGTATACGTGTCGCACTGAAAAATGTTTGCGCGCTTTTGGAAATTTAAAAGGCCGGCGTGTGCGCACACTTGAGGAAACGGCTGAGCTCACGGCCTCAAAAGGCCTTTTGCTCAGCATTTTCTTCATGTGTACACCGACCTTAAGCAAGCCAACAAGAATAAGTTCGTTTTCAAAAATAATCGAGTCAGTTAATATTATTAGCATTAAAGAAACTGTTTTAACGTTGATTTCAGATTAATCAACAATCCAAAATTATCTGGACTGACTAAAAGCCGATGTTTAGTAAAGTGTATTAATCTTTCCGAACCGAACTCAGCAATCAATATTTGATTAAAGTTAAACATTTCGAACTCGTGTCCGATTTCTTATTAACCTGGAATCCATACCGTATGGACCTCGCACTCGGCTGATAAGAAGTATGTATATCGACATACAACAATCAAAATTTTTAATTTTCTGTCAAAATGTTAACTTGCGTCTTTGATGACATCACTTTATTGAGGATTTCTCCGTTTTTGCCCTCAACTCTTTAGTGTTTCGATATCATTAAAACTGTCGCCATAGCAATCAACAGTCGACAAGAACGTATTTTACACTGAAATGCCTCTTCTCGTGTGAAAAAGGATATTGTTTAAACGGTAGATTTCAAGCATTTTGAATTTTTAAAATACAAGTTTCAGCGGTGCTTAAGATGTTAACCACTCGCGTCAATAGACCATATGAGTAGTTTAACGAACATCCTAGCTACATTATATATTTTCCTATGTTGCACAAAAACTTCTTGAAACTTCTAGTCACAACTAGATAACAAAGTACTTTTAGTAGCTATTTTAATGATTAGTCCCGAGGCACGAAATGCAAACCTAATATCGGCTCAACGAATACCTAAACGATTCAAGATTAATGTTTAAACATTTTGAAATATGGGCAAAAGGAAAACTCTTATCAAAGTTTAGTTTTGTTTATAATTTAAAATAACCCAAAACATTCCCTCGAGTACAGTCCTGTTTCATACAAAACTGACATTATCAAAAACTAAAAGTGGAACAAAAGTATATGATAACAACTCGATTAAACACATACATCAATATATATTATCGGTATATATTGTTTCTGTTTCGCTGTTATTTAAGTCAGTCAATTACGCATAACGGAATATCATTATATGATATCTGATGAACGTCAATATAAACTTTCACTAAGTGAAAATAACCTAGAAAACATACTTTTTCTTTGAAAAACACAGTTTAAAAATAGTTTTCGTTGAATGCTAGACACGGCATAAAATTGGTATAAGTTGCTACTAAATCTTTAGCTTTTGCCGGATATTTCACTATCCAGCATCATACCTGGCTGATAGCGGCAAAGAAGAAAACACAGTTCGATGACTAACATTTTGGCTTTTTGAATTAAACTATGATTACTGTGAGAACACAGAAACGGCGTTGTTGTTGTTTTTATTGTTGTTGTTTTTCTCGTTGTTTTTCTCGTCGTTGTTGTTGTTGATGATTTTCCATGCATTCTTGCTCCTCCATTAGCATAAATAAGGTTTTGAAGTGAAATCAAAACAAATCTATCAAAAAAGAAACAACAATGTTTCTGCTATTCTGGTTGATCACTGTAATTATATATTGATTCAAGAAGCTAAGATGTTCTTCGTCAGAATGTATCTTCTTTATTTCTTTATACGACTAGAAACCGAGAAATTGACCTTTTGGTTTTGATTGCAGGCTGTAAAAATTAATTGGGCGCTTCAGTGCAAATGTCACGGCGCAACCGGTTCGTGCTCTGTCAAGACTTGTTGGAAAACAATGTCGTCATTTCGTCAAGTGGGCGATTATCTACGAAACAAGTATCTCACTGCCACTCCAATAAGCATGAGCCAAAGTGGGAAGGAACTCGTGAGAGCCGATGACAGCTACAGAAAACCTTCCCACGATTCGCTCATCTTCCTGGAAGAGTCTCCGGATTACTGTGTTCCAGATCCCCGGACTGGTTCGCTCGGCACTTCCCACCGAGAATGCAACCGCACAGATATGGGGCCTGGTGGATGCAGTGTTTTGTGCTGCGGGCGGGGTTTTAACACAGTTCAAGTCATAGAGGAGTATGAATGTCGCTGCAAGTTTCATTGGTGCTGTTACGTTAAGTGCCAGACCTGTCGGAGAACTGTAGACAAGCACGTGTGCAAAGGCAACAAAGGTTTTCGGATTCCGAAGCACAATCGATCGAGTGGCGGCAGCTCATCCAAAATAAGTAATGAACTGAAGAAAAAGAAGATAAGCCGCAGAAAAAATGAACAAAAGAGAAGGAACCGCAAAAATAAGAGAATACAAGGAAAAACAAAGCAGCGAGGAGGATTCTGAGAATTTCCAATTGCGACATGCAATTTAGATATTTCGCTTTCATTGGTCCGAGGAGGAGGCCAAAGAAAAATGAAACCATACTCATTTTGTCACTCGTTTATTTTGTGTTCAGATACAAAGACAAAAATTGAGGAATAGCTTTATTTATTGAAAATAAATTAAATGAACAGTCGTGACCTACAGCTGGTCTAAACAGCTGAACGAAAGGCTCTGGAAAAAACATGGGCCGAGCCCTCGATAGTAATTGCTTTTATGCACTACCTATGTACCAGCCCATGCTTTTTTGTCAAAGCCCTTCGTTTCTGCTACAGACAAGATAAAGACATGACTGTATATAAAACGTATTTATAAATTTAAATATAGTTTTTACGAAATCAAATAGGTTTTTTAATTCATAACAATTATACAAACTTGTTGCCACAATATAGAGGATACCGGAAAATGTTTTATGAAAAAGACTAGTACTAATCAACAAGAGAGGCGATTAATGGGATACTGATAGAAACTTCTCTTCAGCTGCAACCCTGACTAACTTGTGACTAAATCGGCAAACGAAGTGTTAAGACCCATTTATACCAAAATGCATTGCGACTGCATCTTTGGACAAACACGGTATTGATGAGCAAATATGTTTTCTCCTATTGACTCCTAAGTGTTTCGAACATATTTGTTATACCATTCTGCTTTCATACTCCAGTAAAAAACGAATACAAGAATTAAAACCTAATTTGAGTAATGCTTATAAAGATGCCTTGTAACGCTTTGTTTTTAGCCTTTCTGATATAAGTTTAGCTAGTTGTCTTGAACAGTTATTGTATCACAGTTCATATATACAAA
>JANRMR010155777.1:0-12437 GCA_025434825.1 Bergia sp. 'catenularis' | reverse complement strand
CAGTTGTACCAAAGCTTTTGGTAATCGGTCAAGCAGCAAAAATTTAAAGCCAAAAAAATCGAGGGGGGGGGGGTCAAGAATTTTGTCTGTAAATTTTGAAACACGTGAATGAAAATTTCCTTTCAGAATGGCCGTATTTACCTAGAAAGATGAATAATTAGAACTTCTAGATAAATACGCAAATCTGCATCAGACGTACTAAAGTTCCGTGCTGTTTAGTTCGTCTGTTTAGTGCGTCGTTTAGACGCACAGACGAATAATTTGACTGGGTAAACCCGAGACGCAAAAAATAGACGAATTGAACGGAAACAAACTTTGTAACCGCTTGGATGTGTTTTCGACAACAAGAAGAGGACAAAAATCCGTTTGATGCGTCTCATATTAAGTCGGACGCACTTAAATTGTGCTATTTGATGCGTCCCGTATTTATTCAGGCCAGTTTGAGACGAATTATTCGTCTTTCTAGGTAAATAGGGCCAATAACCAAACGAGTCTTTCACTAGGTGTAATACTTTCTATTCATTTTCAAAAATATATTCAGAAAAAAGATCGCGTTTTTTACCATAAAATCAGTGCAGCAAACATCACGTGAAAAATTCTGATACTTTAAAAAACTTGTTAGGTTTTCCGTCGGTGTGTGGAAAACGGCAGACGATAAACATGACTTCGTTACCGTATCCTATGAAAATACTCTTTACAACTTGGGCAAAAAGAATGTTCTTGTTGTTTGTAAAGTACATTCAGTATTGAACTATTCGTGTCTTATTCTACCAGGTTAATTTCGTGAATATTACAAGCAGTAGTATTTTCAAGCACTGTCTCGGATGTATACACGAACAGGGGAAATGTAAAGTACAACATATTTTTTTATTTTCATTTTTTTCCAGCCGACCGACCCAAAAAAGGGTTTGAAAAAGATCCGTGCCCCAAAAAATTAAATTCGTCTGACCTAATGAGTAATGGTCATTGAAGGTAACTGTTTACGAAGTTCTGCATTTCAGAATTTTTTTTTTCTTTCTATTCAAAGAAACGAGAAAAAACCTGCAAGTTCAAAATGAAAATTATTGTAATAATAATAATGATAATTATAAGTGTTTATTTAAATACAACAAATCACACCTGAAGTGCTCTTGTATACGTACAAACTCAATATTGACAGAAATAACTAAAGTGAATGACTTCTAAATAAAGTTATGTACAATAAAATGTCATTCTCTGAGCATTGTAATTAGTTTGACCATCTTAAATCTGCACTCAAGTAAAGCAGGAGTTGTAGCAGTTCTGTTGCAACTGTTCAGAGTGCGTTCTGGCAAAGCTGTACTCGCCCATACGAACAGAGGCACTTAAGATTTTAAAAGATTGTTACTCTGGGGCGTCAGAATGCAAAGCAGTTACAGATTTACTGCATAAATGGAAATAAAAATAATTTATTATGAAATTTGTAATTGGGACATTTTCAAGGACTCACTACTTCACAAAGCTGTAACCTTAAGCATGCAAGATTTATTGGTATTCAAGTCAAACTTATTGCTTCACTTCACTATTTAATCATATTATTTTTGTTCTTTTTGTAACCAAGGTCTCAAAATGTTGTTCCCCTTGATGATATCTTTAGGGCCCACTCCATCAAGGCAATGGTCTATGCAGACAACACTTGGCCTGACAAAGCTTGACTTATGGCTTGTCTTTTTTATTGTTGGTAAAGCAGTAAAACTAAATGTTTTTTTTGGCTTTTTATTAACTGCAGTAGTTCCAAGAACAAAGTGGAAAGCATGCATGTAAACCAAGACATCTGTTCCAAACACAAATCTAATGGCCATCACATTGGTACATGATGTTATTGAGCATGCAGAAGTGTGTTCAAGAACTGGAGAAACCTAAAAGGAAGCTGTGTGGCAGTATTTACATGTAGAATACTCAACGTGTGGGAATAACACTGTGCCATGTGCGCAAGGTCACAAGAGACAAACACTGCCCAAACTGATTTCCAAGATGGCACCTCAAAACCTAATTTTTACACTCCCACTGGAACATTCTACTACATATGCACCAATTTTCTTGCACAAGTACAGCAAGCGAGTGAAATAGTTATTAAATGAGAAAATAAAATTCATTATTTTAAGCCACCATGTAATTTTCGAAAAAATCTATACAATTTTTGACACTTTCCATAAAATCTTTGGAAATTCCAGGAAACCTTTGAAAAAGCATCAGAAGATTTCAAAAAAAAAAGTTTTAAGAAAGTTTTTGACATATTTAAAAAATTTTAGGAAAATCTTCAGAAATCAATATCTTCTATTTCTATGATCCCAATTGGGATCAGATGTAATTTCACATTCAGGAATTTTATAAAGGTATATTTTCCAGTAAAATGCTCCTGTTCATGTGATAAAATGACATATCACTTTGGGTTATAAAATCTGTGGGAATATTAGCCAATTGATAAGTACCTACATACTACACAATTCTTTTTTTCTGTTCATAACAGGCCAAGAGAAATAATAATTCAATGAAAAACAAAGCCACACAACTTAGATACATGTATCAGTATATGTAGTTTTTTTACAAGTTTCTTCTAATGGATCCTGCTTCTGGTAGATAATAGAAATAGATGAGCTGTCTACACATCTTCTCTTGGAAACAGGACAATTGAATGTGGTTATACTTAAATACTTAAACAATTAAACCTAACATAGCTCTCACTAAATCTTGGCAGGCAGGCAGGTCTTGATAACCTGTGTAGGTGGCTCAGAACCTGTGCAGAACTCGGCACAGGTAGGGCAGCGGATGTAAAGGTCTGTAGGTCAGCTGAACCACTGACACTCTTGGGCTGGGTGATAGCTGTTCGAGACAAAATGTACTGTGTTTTTCTGGACTTGCTTTAGCTTCTTGACTTCTCTGGAGGTGTGGGGGCACCATACTGAAGATACATAATTATTCTAGAACTGGTCTAACCACGGCTGGGTAGACCCATTCTTTTAACCTTCTTGTTGCATGGCTTCAGAATTCTGCACAGTAGTCCACGGATTGCATTAGCTTTTCTTGCAATTTTGTTACAGTGGCTGTCCAATCTCAAGAGTCATGTGACCACCACACGTGTTGATAATCTTGAGAATCCATAGGTTGCAGGGGTTGGGAGTTATAGAGTTTACATGAGAGCTGCAGGATTGCTTGTTTGTGATAGACAGTAAATGACATTTACATATATTAGGTTAATGGAGGAGGATGTCGATCCATTAACTAAAATTAATTTGTTACCAGTGAATTCTTTGTTTAAAAACCTTGCTGTACTTCTAGTGTCCTGTAGAGAACAACTTAGGCAACCACTCCAGAGCTGGGTCAATCAGGATGTTCTTTCTCAATTCTGAGAGGAACTGCTGTTACAATCTGATTCTCAAATACCCATCTCTTCACTCGTCCAAACACAAACAAGAAAATCAGTAAAATGGACAGATACTGAATCCATGCCCATTTAATTAGCTGCCAAAATCCAGGACGGTATCTAAACATTGGGTCAGGGAAACAAGTGCAACAAGCTGTTTAACTAAAGCTCTCACTTCTAAAACAACAATTCTGAGGCCCATTTAATGACACTAGGATGCAAGACCAACATGGAAGGAAATGTCTTTTAACTTTGGATTATATCCAAACTTACACTAAAGTTGTGTCAGTTTAGTCCATAATACTTTTGCCTCTAACACATGCTAGGTTTTTTTTTTAAAAACAAATTGAATTAAAATTCAAGGACATTTTCAAAGGTGACTATGGAAGTTCTTCTAAATCTAAAAAATTTATGTTTAGGAATAAGAATTTCAGTCCATTTCCTTCATTTTGCCCCAAGCATCTACATGTATTAAGCACTCAAGTGATAATGGCCAGGACCAGGTACTACTGAAATGGAGGATATCCAAGAATCAGAATCAACACAAAAATAATTCACATGTTTTGTTATTGAGCAAAGCAAGTACAATGCTCTCATACATTTACACTTCTTTGTCAGAAATCTCATGACTGATTGTAACAACCAAAAGTAATGAATATAATTGTAAAAACTATTGAGCCCCCAATGAATTTGAAAGAGTTGTCTGGATGCCCATTATAAACACATTCTGTTACACTTTTTCTTAATAAATTATATTCCCAATTGTTCCCAATTTTGAGAACTCAAACCTGGGTAAATAGAAATTTTTTAACACAGAATTCATAAAGCTAATGAGGCTGAACATACTGTATATAATTATATTATATATATATTTGAGGATAAAATTTGGATCCACTTAGTAAAAGAGTGCTCTACCATATATGCCAAGGTGTAGAACAAGCAATAGAATTGAAAATATTTTAACATTTTTTAAAATGTTTTAAACTCCATCTTTTACCAATTTTATTGCCAATAAATTATACATGTAAATATATAACAGACAAACCATTGCATATCTGGACAAACAGTTGATCACAATAATACAAACTAACACTACCGAAGCTATTCTAATAAAGAATAAATATTATTTTAAATTCCAGCAATCAAAGGTGAAACTTCTAACAAAAACTGAGTTTTTCACTGCTGAGTTAATACTGTAAGGTTAGTAAAGTGAAAGATCTACAACCAGATTTGGAGATTTTAAACATGTATGTGTAAGTCAGATTTGCTACAAGTTAACTTTTTGCATATATACAGAGTCTGTGTAAAACGTCTGTCACATACATTATGCAAAGGATACATTATGACTTCTTCTGGGTAATGAATTGTTCCTTTGACAACAAATGGCTGTCCAGCCCCCCTTCCACTTACCCACACTGGGTAACTAGACACATATTCTGTGGACACTACCAAATAAGCAAAACATGTTTAGAATTAAATTAAGACTCCCCAAGTAATTGATCATTGTCCAAAGATAATACAGTCTGTACTTGGTGCTAAAATTAGCTATAGGGTGTTTATTGTAACACCCTATTGGTTGTTCCAGCCCCCCCCCCCCCCTTTCAATGCCATTCTTGTAAATAATTTCACGTTTTCAAAGATAAATACTGAAAAAACCTGAAATATTTTGGTAAGTAAAAACACTCTTATCTACCCTCCTCCACTAATTTGAGAATTGAGAACTTAATGTTCCAGCCCTCCCTTGCCAAAAATTTACATTACAATACATGTACATCAAAATACCAAATTTAAAACTTGAAATTTATACCATTTCTTTTCACATAGGCTTCAAATATTTTACTCAATTCGTAAGCATCTTTTCTTGAGCTTGCTGAATCAATCACAGGAATCTGTACATTTCAAAGAGAAGAAATTAGAGTGTTAATTGTTAATGCTTTTTTAAAATATTTTGTTTAATGTCACATTACCAGCTGGATATTGGGAATGTTGATTTTGTTGGGGATCTTTAATTGTGATTATGAGATGCTCATAAAATTGAGCTCTTTGCTTAAATATATTTACAAAATTTTGAAGGGTACTTGCTTGCTCAAAATTGTCAATTTTCATAATTTAGTGATCAAATGTCTTACCAATAATATTTCCTACACCAAGGAGTGCACATAAACATTGTTTCTGTTACTGACTCGTGTCTGGACAAGTTTTAAAGAACACGAATTACATGTAACAATAAAACGTTGTAGCATCAGCAATTTTGATGATAAAAAAAGATTATGGTCAGCTTTTTCAGTATTTGGACCTCTCAAAACAAAGATGCTGTATCAAGGCTTGGAAGACTGGATTTGAGTGAACAAAAGTTGAATTCGTATTACCGTAACCCAGAATCAAGTTCTATAGTTCTTATGGTTCTTATAAAAATATTGGCAGTTATCAAAAGCATCCTGCCATCATTTCTGTTGAATTTTACAAGTTGCTTGGAACTATCTATTTTAGTTAGTTTTTTAATTTTATTTTGTTCCAATGTGAACTGAAACTTGTGCAAATGAGTGGGATTTCTGGTGAACTACTGTAGTATTCCACCATGGCAGAATTAACCAAGGAAGCGGAAGACCCAAAGAAACCACTACTAAATTAAACAAGAAGATGTGCTGTTTCTTTTGGAGGAAGGCTTACAAATAATTTATTTGAAAAAATATGATAAAATGTGATTTTCACATATTAATCACAATTTTGAACAAGTTGACCTGTCACCCTAAAAACTTTCACGAAATACAGCTGATTAATGTTTGTTAAAGTAGGAAACTCTGAATGACTCAAAGGCATTCTAAAACTTTCATAAAATTATTTAATTTCTGTCTTTCTTGTATGTAAAAGTTTGTAGTTATTCAACGACAACTGTTGTCAGTCCGGTCCTATTATTAATTTTTTGTTGTTCCAGAGGGGTTGTTTGACAGTGTAACTTGTAACTTTAATATGTGCAATAAGGGTTATGTCAAGCTAAATCTTTTCCTGAACCAAGTGGTTCATAAGACCAGTGCTTATCTCTGGTTTCCATAGTGTTGAGTTAGAGAGTCTGTGACACCCCCTGGATGGGACACTAATACATGTCAGGTTAGTCCCCAGCAGAAGCTGGTACTCATTTATACAGCTGAGTCAACTGGAACAAATCGAGAAAAGTGCCTTGCTCAAGGACACAACACAGTGGTCAGGCCGGGGTTCAAACTCACAACCTTCATGTTACGAGTCAAACACACTAACAACTCAACCACTCCACTGTCAACTAGGGGTCACAAGGGCTCTCTAAAATTCTGTAACAATGAAATCCCTGATTAAAAAGTTGAGTGGTCTGACTAATACTTATTCCAGAATATTGTAGTCCCAAACATTGTTACAAGGGATTCATACATTATAAATACTATGTATTCCTTTGTAAGGAAGAGGAGCTTTTTGTCTGATCCTCAACTCTCCAACAGTGTTGAATTCTGCTCCAGCAAGTGAGGATGACTGGTAGATATACACAAGGCTTTCCATCTGTAGACTGACATATTTCTAAAGTGAAATAAAGAACAATGTAATGAATTAGAAACAGCAAAAGTTGGCAAAAGAAAGAAATAATACCAACCATATTTCCTCTATTTAGCCCCCTGGGGGCTTTTTTTTTTTCCAGTGGTTCTGGACTGGGGGCTTATTAGAAGGTGGGGGGGCTAAATAGAGGATGGAGGCTAAATAAATTTTCCCATTCTTTAAAAATTTATTTATTTACAGAATCATCCTTAGAGAAACATGAAGAGAAAATTTCACACAATCTTAAAAATTCATTTGTGCATATAAGTGCATCTCGATACAGCCTTATTAGTGCATACTGTATATTAAGTAATTTATATAATTTTAGAAACTAAACATTACAAGCAATGTCAAAAGAAAAATGCAACATTATGGCATTGTAGCATTCGTATTTCACTATAAGTCTATAATTTTTATTGAGATTGATTTAATTAATAGAGGATGGGGGCTAAAAAATAGAGAATGGGGGCTAAAAAATAGAGGGTGGGGGCTTATTTTTTCAGCACCTCTAAACTGGGGGCTAATTAGAAGGGGGGCTAAATAGAGGAAATGCAGTAAATAGGATTGTATTATTAATAATAATACAAATGTATAAGCATTTTTTTAAATGATGCATGAAAGAATACTGTATTTTCTGGTGTATAAGTCAAGACTTTAAGACCAAAAAAGTGACCCCCAAAATCGACCTCGACTTTAATATACAGTGGTAATAATTTTCAAGTTTTGAATTGTGTACAGCTTTTGTTGAAATAACATGCAAATTAATGGCACTGTAGTGTTTTTATTGTTTTTAGTGATTTCATTTCAGTGTAAACAAATACAATCAAGGTCATTCAGGCTCTAGAAAGTGACAGTAAAAGCCAGAAGTACAGTAACTGACTCAACATTGTGTTTACCAATCACACTTCTTCGTTCTTGTCACTGATCACCATCAGTGAGTCGTTTATACAGCGTGTTGTAGCAGTTTCATAACCCAAAATTATCCTCTCTTTGAATTGATTTAAAGTCATGATCAAATCCTATCATTCTTGAAGCCTTCACACAATTTGCAAACAAAGGTTTAATGCAATATTTGAGGGAGATGCGTACTTTATGGCAACAGGATAAGTTTGTCATGAATCGAGTCCCAGTCACACCATGCGAGCACGTACATGATAATGCAGCTTGATTCTCATCGGTGGATTTTTGATCTGAACAGTTTCCTTGGATGTCCGTGCTTTTCAGATTTCGATCCCAGTGTTTACTTTAGGTCATGGCAGAAGCATGTAAAAGCCAGCTAAAACTGAAGGCAGTACAGGCATTTTTTTTCATTTGTGGGAAAAGTGATGTCTGCTAACAAGCAACACAAATACACTGCACAGTTCAAACTTCGAGTTGTGCAGTTTGCAGAGAAATCGAGCAATTCAAAGGCTGGTTGCGAGTTTGGAGTCAACAAAAAGCTTGTGTGTGACTGGAGACGAAATGTTGACAAACTTCAGTCTATGCCACGAAACAAGGAAAAAGTGCTATTGGCTTGGCCTAGAAGACGAAGTAGCGAAATGGGTGGGTGAGCAGAGGCAAGATGGGTACATCGTGACAGGAAACCTCATTCCACTCCATGCTAAAGCCTTGGCCAAGAACCTGAATATTGCCAACTTCTCAGGCACAAACAGCTGGTGTACAAGATTTCTGAAACGAAGATAGGGCAAAAGCATCCCAAAGACCTGGAGGAAAAAATTACCAGTTTCCAGAAATATGTGATTAACGCCAGAAAACAGGTTGACTACGAACTGAGGGCTTGGATGGATGAAGATGGAGTGAAGCTGTGGATTGAGAAAGTGTGGCGTTCAAGGCCCGGTGGTGCAAGCAGTTCCAAGAGCCTACTTGTCTGGGACTCTTTCATGCACATCTAGGTGATTCACCAAAGCAGTGCCTGAAAGAAAATAACACGATCCAAGCTGTGATTCCCGGGGGCTCGACAAGTGTGGTGCAACTGCTTGATGTTTGTTTGAACAAGCCTTTCAAAGATTGCCTGAGGGAGAAATGGACAGATTGGATGATCAACAGGGAGAAAACCTTCACCCCAGCTGGACACATGAGAGCCACTTCACTGACAACCATCTGCACATGAGTTAAGGAAACATGGCAAAGTATTCCATCAGAAATGGTTGTCCGTTCTTTCAAGAAGTGCAGAATCTCAAACGTGTTGGATGGAACTGAAGAGGACATGTTATAGCAGGATGGTGATGTGGAAGCTGGAGTTGACGACAATGAAGCTGGAGAGGATGATGGTGAACCAGACATCTATGATGACCGAGTTACTGCTAAGCAGTTCCAGGAACTATTTGGTGACAGCGATGAGGAATTTCTTTGCTTCTCCAACTGAAACAGCAGTGATCTTCTTAATAAAACAGCTCCTTTAGGAGCCACCAAATATAATAAAAGAAATGACCAATAACTTCACTTTTTTCTACTTTTATTTGAGATGTTTATATATATTTGTGTTACGCTACCATAAGTTTGCTCAAATTTGAGGCTTTTAAGGTTTTCAGCAAGAGCGATTTTAGGGGTTGACTTATACACGGAAATTTGAAAAAGTTAGTATTTTTACCCTAAAAACCAGGGGTCGACTTATACACCAGTTCGACTTATATACCGGAAAATACGGTAGTTGTTATTTAACAACTGTTCTTCCATGTGTCATTTTTAAAAAATGCCTAAAGTATACAATCACTTGCTTTTAAATTAAATATTAAGTAAAAAAACATTACAGAACTAGTCTTACTAATAAAAATATTTAATAGAGATGTGCCTAATTAATTTATCAGTTGAAGTAAATTTTCCTAAAAACAAGTCTCTACATTGGTGCAAAAATTGGTGATTTGACAGTTTCAGATAGAGCATTCCAGACAATGGGCAAGGAATGAGAGAAAATACATTGACCCAGATGGGTGACTGATTGACCATGGTTGATAGTTTTGGTGGCAGGACAGTAAGAGGGAAGCAAGAACCTGAGCACATTTAAGGAGTAAGGCAGTGATGGATATAGACAATCTGAGAGTATAATAAATTGCTTTAATGTTTAAATGAGCTGAATTTTGTAACAGCAGTAACCAACCAGTGTAAGGATTTCAGGATGGAAGTGATAAATCAAATTACTTTTTAGCTAGATTGTATACAGGACAATATAGCTGAAACACAGTGGCAGTACATCAAAATGTAAGCACATGTATATACATGTAAGAAATCCACAAAAGTGTGCCACTGACAGAGAACACAAAAAAGAAAAGAAAAAACAGTATAATTATTGCCTAATCTGGTACAAGCAGCTCAAGAATAAGAACAATGGAAAATGCACTACACTTTGGAGAAAAGCTCAATAGTGTTAACACTAAAATCAGATTTATTTTTTTAGGTTACTGAATCAAAGTTCTCAAGAATTATGTGAAGTAGCATAAAAAGAGGCATTTTGGATTTGATTACCATATTGTATTGTATGTAACTATGTAAATTATACATGTAAAGATCACTTACATGTAATTTATAGTCCAGGATGAGGATTAGTTGTACTGAATTGATAGTTTCTGAATCCTTCAGTGGTATTTGGATGGTGAAGTGCAATGCATCATTCCTCCCATCTAGGTTGCTATCCTCCTCCCAGGACTTCAAATAAATGGCAATCACTTTTAGTGTTACTTTCTAAATCCACAGCAGACCATATAGTTTTCACTATGCCAAACATATAGATACCACTCTGATCTTCCCCTAGTTATATTTTTGTGGGAGTATTGTTCTGTATCATCTATATACCTCTATGTCAGATGGGTTTCAAAAGTACATATGGCACAACAGTCAGTGCTCAGCATTAAGCATTTTAGATCACTGGCTCATTACACCAGTAAAATTCAAAACTTACTGGCCCAACATAAAAGTGTGCTGGCCCATCATGAAAAATTTAACAGCTACTGTGGCAAAAATCAGTTAAACATGATGATGGTCTGCAGTCTCATCTTGTTTATTTCATGGGTGTCACAAGCTGATGCTGTCTGGGTAATTATCCCCCCCAATATTCACTGAGCTTTTACACCTCATTCATCAAAAATTGACCCGAGGTATTTTCTCACTAACAGAATTCACAGTGATTTTTTAAAAGAGTTCATGGCCAAATCAGGCCACCACTTTTTAAACGTTACTGGCCCATACTGGCCCGAAGGTGTAAAAATTAGGCCAGCGTTAACATCGAGCCCTGACAGTTTTCAACATTCATATAAACTTAAGTTTTTTGTGCAACCTGGACAACAGAACTTTTCAGCCAAGTGGCCCGAAGTTCCATGGTTAGAGAAAGGTTCTGAGAAGCAAGAATCTTCTGTACCTCTAATAAAAACAATACCAAGCTAAATTCCTGAGAAAGATGATAATAAAGAAAACATGGTTCGAATCACAACTAAGCTCTGGCTATGGGAAAGACAAAAGAAACCCCCTCATTTAAATGTGAGAATACGGTAATCACAAGCCTATGGAGAAGGAAATCAACCTTCTTGATGTTACAATCGATAGCAAACAGAAATTTGAAGGTCAACTTGCCAAGATATGTTGCATAGTCAGTCAGCAAGTCGCAATTTTAAAGAGAATGAAGAAAATTTTTCCTTTTGAAACTTGGATGAAACTTTATCAAACCTTCATAGTTCCACATTTTAATTACTGTGTTGAATGTTGGCACTTTGCAGTAAATGCTCAGCAGATAAATGGGGAACTGAAAGAGCATGCACTTTGCTTTGTTTACCGTGACCAAACATCCCCATATACGTAAGACTTTACTTGAGAGAAGTGGTCTCATTACACTAGCCAATCAGAGACTTTAAGTACAGTTTTCAAAACAATTAGTACATCTAGTAGTGAAAATTGAAAAGTACAAGTAGCAAGCATCTCAGAGTTATTAAAGTTAAGATGCACCAGTTATAGTTTAAGAGAGGAGACACTATCCTAACATTTCCAAGGGTAACTACATATGCAATATGCCCGTGGAGTTATAATTATCAGGCAGCGTGACTGTGGAACCTGATACCAAATGACTTAAGAACTATGAACAATTACCGGTTGTTTAAAAGAAAAATAAAGCATATTAATTTAACTGGACTGTAGTTACTAGAAATTTAGTATTATAGCTCTAGATCTTAATTGCACATTTGCCTATAAAAACATTTTAAAAAATTTACAACTTGAAAATAGTACTGTAGTTTTAGCACAATTTTTAGATTTGTAGTTTAACTTTCCTTTAAAACATTTTAATAACTTGTAACACGTAAATAGTATTTTTGAGCACAATTTACAGATTTGTATTTTTAAATTCTTTTAATTTTTTTAAATTATCATAATCATTATTGTTATTGTTATTTGACCTAAACTTAGCATATTTATTTCATGTTATGTACCTGTAAACTAGTAACTACGTTAATACCTTTCAGCTAAGTGTTTTACACGTTAATAAAGTATCTACCGGTCTATCTCGGGGGGG
>JANRMR010155444.1:0-12446 GCA_025434825.1 Bergia sp. 'catenularis' | reverse complement strand
AAGCTAATCAGAATATTTGTGTAAGCCAGGGACTAAAGGTCTAAAGGCAACTTTGCATTTATGTTACTATTTATTTCGACTATTGACGAAGGATTACGATAATTCCTTGCACAATATCTGATCAGTTCATGTATTTTAGAAGTGTGCGTAAAAAATATATCAGATTTAGCTGAAGCTTTGTTGAGAAACATGTACAGTCTTAATGTGTTTGAAAAAATTTTACACATTAACTATAGCTAGACTTTGGACTTTTCTGTACGTTGAAGTGCAAGTGATTGTGACATCAAATCATGACCACACAGGTCACGCATCCCCGACAGAAGATCAAAACTCCAACAAATAGCAGCTGTGATGAATTAGCAAGTATATGTAAATAAGTGCATTGATAAGTTGCAATTCAGAACTTGAAAGGAACTATCTCGGGCCGCATTTCTTTGAGATTGAGCCCTGAGTCCACAGCTTCATTGGGGACAAGTAGCAAGTGTTTCTTGGCCCAAGAATTGGGGGGACTGGCGCCCCCCCCCCCTACCCCCCTGCTCCGCCGGCCTTGAAATGACAATGTCTTCACCGGCACTAATTTAAAAGTACTCCTCAATCCAGTTTTTTGCTGTTGGTGGATTTATCAGAACGTTTTCCAGTTGTCAACAGTTGAAGCAATTCTGGTTTGTCACTGATGATGTAAGACATTTTACCAAGAAAAGATCATAACCTTTTCTAATCACTTTAATGAGGGCCTGACAACATTTGGCCAGAAAAGTGAGTGGCTGGAGAAATTAATATTTGCTTTTAACAGGGTTCCCACTCCTAACTGAAAATGAAATTCAAGGACTTTTCAAGGACTTTCAAGGACCTTTTCAAACAAATTCAATGACCTTGTGCAGCAATTCAAACTGAATGTTTTCCATATTTTGCTATAATCATCAAACAAAGCCAATTATTCTGCATCCAGTAACTACCATTGCAAGTTTAATCACTGACCATCAGTGTCTTCACAAGCAAACACGTGCCTCTTGGAAAAAAACTGGATACTTAACCTGATCACTGATTGATCAAAACTTACAACCACTGATCACAAATCCTGTAAGACACAAATTTGCTTTAGGGGTTGAGCTTGTGTGTTTTCAAGTCTGAGCATTTGTTGATTTTCAATCAAAGTTTTAAACAAATTGTATAATTTACTGGTGTTGCAACAGGCAATTCAAGGATTTTCAAGGACTTACACTGATTTTCAAGGACTTTCCAGGCCTGGAATTTTTATTTTCAAATTCAAGGACTTTCCAGGATTTTCAAGGACTGTGGGAACCCTGTTTTAAGAGTACTTTTTCAGGATTAGTTGACAGCAGGTTTCAGAGGTGGTTTCTGAAACTCACTGAGAACTTAATAAGGCTCCAGCTCCCAAATTATGGCATATATCAGCATTTGAGGAGCATTGAAACTTTGAAAGGGAAGGTAATCCTTGACCAGCAGCTGGCAAACTGAGACTGGTTCAAATTCCTAAGATTATGAAGAGAACAACATCGTGCTCTTGGCTATGTTTGGGTCAGAGTATGTACAGTATGTGCCTCTGGGCTGGTTGTGACCAGCTGCCATTCATCTGGATTTAGCAATATACATGTAGCAACTTAGGTCAGACCAGAAAGGAACTGAGCTCACAGGAAAACTCTTTGCATTTTGGCAAGCTATGTATGTACTAGTTACATGTAACTGATGAATGCCTTTCCACAGCCAAGAGTTATTGGAAGAGAATCAAGAAATAAATGACATATGAGATCAAACTGTTAATGAGCTGCACCTGGAAACAGTTGTTGATCTGTCTTTGCAAAGTTATATGAGGAAATTTTAAAAACTACAAATTTAATAAAAGTTATTTTTGGGTTTTGTGAAAAGGGATGAATGCACATTGATAATGTAAAGTTAACACAGTTTTGATTTTCCTTGGTAATTTTCCAGTGTAACATTAATTGTAAACAAAGAAGAAAAAACATGTAACATTCAAAAAATAATAAAAATGGTTAATTATTGCAATATTAAAATTTATCAAATGCAATTCCTAAAGCCAGGAAGAGGGCCAATTTGAATCAAAAAATATACTGTTAACACTTTTTAGTTTAGTTTATGCATGAAATAACAACATACATGTAACCTGGTAGAGCTGACCACATATGATTTTAAACAGTAACACGAGCATATACATGTAAACTAATGTACTTACTGACGACCCCTGAGTAGTCCAGCTCCATTTTTGCCCCTCAACAGGAACTTTGTATATGATAGCTGTACGACAAGAATGAAACAACAAAAAATTCAAAACTATTATATAACAACCAGAATAGAACCAGAAATCAAATTAAATTAAGATCTGACTTACAAACTTTCTCACATTATCATTTGTAATATTCCTTAAAAAATGCAACCTGCCCATGATTAGGAAAGTCATCTCCTACCATTTCTGCCATATAATAATGTCAGAAATGGTAGGAGATGACTTTCCTAATCATCGGCAGGTTGCATTTTTTAAGGAATATTACTATATACTAAACTAAAACTAATGCTTGCAAGTTTATCAGCAATTTTGGCATCAGTGTGAATGAAGAAGAAATTGTATATATACAAACTGTTCTTGAATTTATCTAAAGAATGTAACATTACAAAATCTACAATTTTGGAAGCTTTTGAAGTAATTCTACAACACCTATCATGAACCTTCATTCTGTACATGCATACAATAATAAAGTGTTTGGGTTTAGTGACAGGGATAAAATTGATCAAAACTCACAAAATAGGTTTTCTCATTCTCAACAACTCAAAGATTTTGTTGTTTGAAATATAGCAAGACAAAAGTCACATGTGCCACAGAACATGTAAGTATCTTCTAACTTTAGAACATGACTCAATCTGAGTTTTAAAACACTTATTTCCACAGAACTGGTAAAAGTTATCTTATGATCACGAAGCTGGAGTAAGAACAGGTTTCAAGCTGTGATGATAAAAGATATACATTTGCAAATTCTCTTATCTGCAATGCATTATGATGGGCTTTTAAAACTAATCAGAATAAGCATCTGTACATGTAATCTGGATTCTCTAATCTCAAAATAATAATTTCCCTAACATCTCTAAATATTATGCATTACTGAAATTTTTAAAATGCAAGAATTTAATAAAAAACAAAATCATCTCAGTGAAAAAGATAGCAAGAAAGATGACTCGCAAACTACATCTACACACAATCTACAGCATCAATAAAAAGTACATATGGTAGTGAAAACTAGAAACTTGCTTCTTACAGGGTTATTTTACTGAACTTCCTACATTCAAAATTAGTAAGTTGCAGCTGCAAAATTATTAAATATTATGTTATAAATTATTATAAATCATTATAACCAAACAGCATAAAACTTAAGAAAGAAAGAAAGCCAAGCCACAGGCACAGTAAGCTTTGTCAGAGAGAGACAATGGAAAAACAGTGAATAACAAGTAGTATGGCACCTGAAGAAAGGTGCCTTAGTGCTCACTCCTCTGAACACCTGCATTGGCAAATTGTACATTGTTTATTTCTATATTTATTATTTATAATATTACATTGTTTTTAGTTTCTTAATTGTATTGAATAGTGTAGATCTGTACTACAGCTGTCTGCTTGCATGTGGGATAAACCTATATGCAAACTAATGTTTTCTTGAGTTTCATCTGACAATTGCTTGCACCTCACCAAGGCTGCATTTTAAGATAGTGTAAAAAATCTAATATGAATATTTCATAATTATTAAGAACACAAAGAGACAAGGAATGACCTATTAAAGCTTTCACTATCAGTTTTAAAAATTGAAAGCATGCACCCTGTAGTGGAAATAAATCGCAAATCCATACAAAGATATAGGGATTACACTGTAATATCAAAGAAGTTTGTTAACTGAGTGTGTAAATTTATATAGCACGATTTTCCCCCATGGGCACTTGAGTGGCATGTGGAATATTTAATTGTTTTTGGCAGGAAACCACCGTATCAGCGCACTGAAAACGAAAGCACGGCAGCAAGGCCAAATGTCACAAACAAGTAGAAAACATTAATCACCTTGGTCATTAATAGGTAAAAAACTTTTTAAAAAACTGCATTCATTTGGATAATTTGTTAAAATCTGTTTCCGAAAGCTCTCTCAGTACGGTCATTTGAATATACGCGTGTCTACAATACAGTGACATAGAGCAATGGAAGTTGAACGATCTAGTATCGAGTAAAAATTTCCGGGTGCCGCTGTTTTCAGCGTGCTGTAGATAAATTTCTATGTCAATATCAATTTTTTACGTTTGACAGCTTTATGTTTGACAGATGTAAAGTCGAAAAGATATATTTTTTAATCTAACCACTGGCGTCATTCAACTAAAATTGAGATGTACTTTTTTCTGTATTTCTTCTTATCGTTCATACGTTTATTTCTTATCAACATCTGAATAATTCACTTATTGTCGCGTTGAAATGATGTTGAATATCATCAACTGAAAGCCTGCTCTGACAAACGTATTAAACCGCTTCAATGCCCTTCACAATAAACGTATAATATCTTCAACGTCGGCTTATCTTTGAGACAAAGATTCCCTCGTACTTGAGAAAAACATCGCCTTTCAAGCTTCCTGATCCCTTTCCCCTTGACAAAGCCACAAGCAAAGCCTGATGAAATCCTTCAAAGCCGCACCTCAAACACATAACCAGAAAGTAAACATTTGATCGAAAAGGGTTGTTCAAATACTCCCCAACAGAATCATTACACAACACCAACATGACAAACAATGTCTTCGATGAACTTCAGTTAATATTCACGCTTTCGTTTAAACATTCGGATAAATTCTTCAGTATGAAAGTCCCTGTTTTAGAGCTCGTACTGTGAGTTTCAAACAAAAGTAAAGAAAGCGAATGAATTTGCAAGCATATCGACAGCGCATTTCCGTTCTCTGCTTCAGTCTTCAACTTTGACTGAAGCGGTTTCTTGGTTACTTGCTCAATATTTACCTACCTTTATCTCCCTGCGCTCTCGATAACCAAAGGCCACAAAGAAGTAAAGTCAAAGCAAGAGTTTCCATGAATTTCTTTGGTTTCTTGATGGAAGTTTTTTTAAACAAACACAATTTTAACCCATCCCATGATTCTACGACCACTTCATTTCAGCCGAGGTGTTGCTTTTCAAGATACGTGCCACCGCTGGCCAACACTCGCGAACTTGCTTCTGCGCAGAACGGAAACGATTAATATCAGCTGCTGTTTCCGGTCTGTGAAAAAACCATTGTTCATGCTTGCTCAAATCAAAACACAAAACAAGCAAACGTTTCCTGCTCAAAAGCTATACGTGAGGTGATATTGAACCAGCAACAGATAAGATGAAAGGGCACGTGGCATTGGTACTGAGAGGAAAGACTCGAAGACGTCTCTTTGTGATGCATGGCTTTCAGTTTTCAACCTTTCAAGTGGGTCTTGGTTCAGTTCACAGAAACCAAACGAAGTTATGACATTTGAGTACCTATGTGTTGACTTGAGGGTGACTAGCGAGAACTTTTAGAAGTTTGTTGAGATTCCTGTTTTTGTGGGGGTGGAACGATATGCGGAAAAATGAAACAAATTTTCTTGCACATTTCAGCACTGGTGGGGGGCGAAAGATCGGCGACAAGCTGTACCGCGCCGATCAACATAAAAGAACAACACTGCATAGAAATTAGAACGCTTCAGTTTTTTGGCTCTTATTTCATCAGTGAAGACTGTATTAACAGAAGGTTTCACCGCCGCATCGCATGCAAGGAAAAAAAAGGATTCAATCACATTTCGCAGGCCCGAGTAGACTTGCCTTGGCATGTACCTTGATTTTTATGTCTAAAACGTCAAACGTTGTTAAAATGTAAAAGGCCATGATCACTTAAAAATAAAAAAAAGTCGGACTCCAATGAGCTAATTTAATTTGGGTGGTCGTTTTCTCGAAACAAATAACTGAAATAATTTAAAGTCCTTCTGAAACATCAGATGGGGATATTTTGGCAAGTTATTTTACAGCAATTCGACTTCCCATTCTCTTGTGCTCCTCTGATTTTCGCTTGGTTACGTTCTCTTCTCAGTATTAAATGTCAATCAGGAACAATTTCGCATGTGCATAAAGGAAGCAAAAAGGACAAGAAAAAATTGAAAAAACTACAAGAGTGAAAGTAATTGTCCAATTAATTACTGAGGACTTTTACAGTTTGTTTTTGACAAAAGCGTAGATAAAAGCTGGCGTATAAACCAGTGTGTTCAGTTCCGCGTCTAAACTAAGACGGTTCAGTGGTTTGCTTGGCGCCGCTGTTTGTTCACTTTCTGAGTTCGTCGTAGAGGTCAAATTACAAAACATGAACTAGTCTGTACCATAAATTAGATTATAAAATACTTTATATTTATATCGTGAATGAGCTTAGAGATGGCTTCGTGGCAGTACAGAACTGCGATGCCGGTCGCACACTTGAATGATTGATGAGACTTCATATCGTTTCATCGTATCTGCCGAGAGATAGCAGTTTAAAGCCGTCTTCTCTCTCCTTATCGTTTTGGTTTTCGCATGGGAGAAAAAAGGGATGGTGGTAAACCAACAAATGCCTCTTGACCACAACGTGCTTGTTTTGCATCTGCCAACAGTCCAATCTTAATCTTTTGACTTCTGACCATTCTTTTCCGCCACAATTAACACATTCGCGCCCACATTGGCGTCTTTTTCCGCCTGGAATTTCAAACAGAAACGTCCCCGACACAATCCTGCTACAAAATGAGAAATTGAAATTTATCTTTTATCAGTTGTAGAAACAGGTTCTTTTTATCTGTCCTTCTTTGACTTCCACCTTTATTGAATAAAATATTTATTAAAGCAAATCAAAAACAGATAAAACGCAGAGTAGCTCAAGTGGATTCCTTCTGTTTTTCAAATACTATTTTCGTTTTTAGAAGGCGATTTTAAACTTAAAAATAGGATAGCAGCGAATCGTTGAATATTTTTACAATTACATCGCTTGTCTTTGTCAGTTAGCCGATAGAAACAGAGAGTGGCTTCGATATTTAACAGTGGTGAAAGACTCCTGAGGTTAACTTTTATAAATAGCGGATCGATTTTTGTGTTTCTACCAAAGCCAAAGGGGACGCAAAGTGATTATTAAATGATAGATTGGATAATAATGGAAGAACTAGAACAACAGCTTTTACAATGGCTAGCATTTTTTATAAAATTATAATAATATTTTTGATGTCTGAGTAATTTAGTAACAATTACCTTAATTTAATTATACCCTAGTACATAAACGAGGTCCGCTTCTGTAAATTTTGGTGCCGGTAACTACAGTAATCTAACTGATCTTTAAGCGGTGCTCTGTTTGGGCTCTGAATCTTGTTTTTGATAAACTTTATCGTTCATTTGTTATTTTCTGTGGTTGGTAAAGCGGCTACCAGTCTGCTGTTTATTCTATATTATCCTAAACCCTGCTCACGGCAGTAAAGCTCCTCATTCGCACCGTTTTATCAATGATCTATTTTGTCATCTGAAATGAGAAAAACAACGCTAAATAAAAACTGTTTAATGATGCACTGATATTGTGTCGGCTCTGCAAACTACAAAAATATCATGTTTGCCACCGAAAGAGAACCCGAGGGAAGATCGGAAATGGGTATTTACTGTGTCTTTAAAAGATAAGAGAACCTTTGCCCCGGGGCCTCCTTTAGTGCGACGAACAAATTATCAAAAGCGCGTGAGACAAGAACGGAGGGATATATTTTGGTTTCAGTATGACAGCTTTTCGAAAAGAATGTGTTTCGTGATGTATGATTTTTTTCACTTTAATAATTCAGACAGTTTTTTGCCAGGGGCTTTATGATAAAAAGACAATATACTTGTGATGACGCATTTTAAATGGAAAATACAACTTTCTACTGAATAGACCTCCCCTCGTCTCAGCGTCCCTTTCGCCTTGCTGTCTACGTTCATGCTTGAAATCTGCATGTTTTTCACTTTTTGTCAGTTTTTCGTCAAAAACACATTTGACTTGTTGAACAGGCTAGAACTTTCCTTAAAGCGGATGTTATTGAACGAGTTTAGACCGATGACAAATTGATAAGAAGCTTTTAACTCGAACGGGCTAAAAAGATTTATTAAAGGATAATCCACAGCTGAGCGCATTCAATATACGAGAGCTCTGAACACCCAGAAAAAACAAACCATAAAAACAACAATTTATAACCTGCTGTGAAAACACTAATAGTGAAATACGAGAAACTATAATCCAGTGCTTGATGATGAAGTGTTTACACAACGAAATCAGAAAGAAAATCGATTATATATTTATTAATAGTCTTCCCGGTATACACCGCGAGTGTGTGCGGTGTAAAACGGCGTACAAGCTTTAGCTTCATGACAAATCCCCGACCTGTCGCGGCTGTAGAAAGATGCTATGATTTTACATTTAATTGTTTCCTGGGGAAATAACTAATATATACACGCCACCAACAACTTCAATCAAACTTGCTCCAAAATCGAAATCTGTTTTTGTCATTTGGCGTTCTTGGGAACCAATGCACGGTTGAATACTCTCTCTGCCAATGGCCTTCGCTTTTCTTTCTCATTAGAGACAGTTAAATCACGACAGGGGAACATGCAACACATTTCTAGAAATTCTTGACGGTCGTTTTCGGCGCTCCGTGGGGCAATACTATCCAAATTATTGCTTATCAGTACAAAAAAGTGCTTTTTGAGACCACTGATTTTTTTTAATTACCTAAAACATTCACGTAGTTCAGATGAAGTTATTCGAAAGGTAAATTAAGTAATAAAAGTGGTAAGGAAGTCACTCATTTATCCAATGGATAACGATTTACCCGTTCCATTAGAAATTTTACTTCCTTTGAACAACCAAAGCCAAATAAATCAATTTTCAGGAGATAAAATCATCACTTTATTACTGAAAAGGGATCCTTCTCCGATGACTTATATGTATCGTGTGACATTTCATGTGACTTTTTTAGCTTAGATCGTCAAATCGTTAGTGCTATTTGGATGGTCTTTCCTTCATTTGGGCAAAATGCCCACAACAGTAAATTACCTTATGTCAAGTGCACTGGTTCTCCAGAAATATTAATATTGCGGTTAACAATAACTAAACCTGCTGCTGCATGATATTTTGAATCTGAGTGTCTGTATTGCTTCAACTTATGTGTATAAAACAAACAAACATGCAAACTCTTTTTAAAATGCTGAGTCATACAACACTCATGACAAGTCGGTGTAATCGATCAATATTTTTAAAACTGGTGGGATGTAGTTATGGCAGCTCCAACCAAAAATGGAAAATGCCGTGAGTAAACCAATTAGATGGAGTTAACTATTACTGCCATTACTGGGGATTTCAACCTGAAATCTTGGACGACACAATGTAGTTTACCAACCTTGCACATAGAGGCGGCGGAGCGATTTCAAACGTAGTGGGCGGGGGGTTATCGTACACCAAGCCAAGCGCATACCCCTACTCAAATTCAGGCACAAAAATAGTCCTACAATATTATTTTGCTAAACGCGATCCTGATAAAACGATTCGTGATAAGATCACCAACCTGAATATTATGCTACGTTAGCGATATTTTCGGCACCGAAACGTGGGGAGGGAGGTGTTTGTGGCCTTTTTTAGTACCACTGAGGAAAAAAAATATAGCAGATTTCATAAACGTACATTCTACATTTATTTAAATATCATACAAATCATATTCATAAACATCACAATCAGCTTTCTAAAACATTTTGTGAAAGGCTGGATTTTGACTTGCTATGGGCAGAGTTTTAACATAGAGCGATAGAATGGGCTGGCGGAAGATTTCAGTAAAATTGTTGCTTTATCTTTGCTCTTGAGCTGTTTTAGCAAATATTTAAACAAAAAACAATTGTGTTTAGCATGTCTCAAAAGAATAGTATCAAAGTCGTACAGCTAACCCAAGCTGTCTCATGCTGAATAAGAATTAAGATTTTAGCAGTGTCAAGGCGGCACCGCTATTCAAGATATTCGCCCATTTTAATAGATACTAAGCCATTTGCTAGGGAGTGGGCGTTTATCAGATCGTTTACGGTATGCAAGTTTGAAACTACAGTAGGATCTCAAAATCTTACTTCAATATCAGTTTGTGGGCAGAACATATGTCTCCTACCAAGAGTACGATATACTCCTACTCCTACGAAATCTAGTTTAAAAGTGAGGCAACTGTAAGCGCATCTGTTCACAGTTTTTCTTGGGACGATCAGCATATAAATATACAAGTTTGTCGTGCTGACGAAGTAGCTGAATCCGCTTTAATTTCTCCCTGGTCGGATTGCAAAGAGCTGCTGAACAACCTTGCGGTTGGCTAAAACGCTCTTGCTTCTGGGTGAGAGTTATTTAAAAACAGGGTGAAAGTGATTTTAAAAACACTTACATCGCACTTACATTGTAATCACAGGGTGAAAGTGATCGCAATACTGAAACGTCGGCAAAATATCACACGATAATCAGCATAAAAGTCAGTGTAGTTTGGTTCTTCCAATTTTTAGCCATAAAAAGTGCGTTGTTTTTCAAAACAAAAAAGGTGACAAATTGTCCAAATCGACTGGATGGAGTTCGGGATTTGGCTGTAATATAGTATTTTGAAAACTCTGTCACTGATAGTGTTAATTTGACATGTACAGAGTGATCAGGTTAGTATATGTCATACCCATTACAGCAACATACCGTGGCCAAAATGTTCAATAAAATTGAAAAAACTGAAAACTGCTTAGATCCTTTAATAAGGAGTCAGTGAAACTAGCATGATTTGAAACTAGTAATTCCAATCATTTCAGCTGGCCGCTGATAAAAGGTTCCTGTCAAGCTTCCGGTTTTCAGTTTATATTGGATTGGATTGGATTTGACATCTCACTGAAAATTTACTGCTCCCAAAGTGCTTCCTATAAATTCCTATTGCGGGGGTACGTTGGGGAATGTCTAGCGTGAGACATCATATTAGCCGGGGATGTTTAATAGCTTCCCGTCTCGACTTGAAAGCACGGACACCTGTCACTGTGTGTTTATTTTATTTTATGTTTTCCAAATTTTATACAGTTTAGTAACTCATTTACTCATCCTGTGACCTTTGCTCCGAATTAATTATTGTTTTAAATTATCATAGAAAAACAAAAAAGGCCCTGCAAGAAGATTTCTTTGAGCTGTATCTTGTAATATAAAGCCACACAGTATTCACGCGTCATGCCACCACGATAATGTTACTTTTTAATACAGTATTTCCATAGTAAAATACGCCACAAGCACGCGTACGTGACCAAAGTTGAATTGCATAGAATGTCATATACACATGCATGTCACAACCTGAAACACAACCGTTCGGATGTATGTCAGTAATATCAGTAATTCTTTTATTTCAACTTTCATGCTGAACCTCCCCAGATAACACTGGTTCTGGTCTTCATCAAAGGAAACGTCGAGGGGCACGCATGCATTTTTTCCTGCCATGCATAATTCATCAAATTTCCGCCCTTTCACCTGCCAGAACTGAGAGCGACAATAATTAATAAACTAGGTCCGCGTTAAACGTCGACCTTAGCATGCGTTGAACTGAACCTAAATATTGCTTGTTGACCGGCAGTGGATCAAAAGATACACTACTGTAACACATGAAGGAGAATAAGTTAACTATGAAGGCTATACCAATTTGCGTTGTACTGTTTCTGACAATGATGATATTCCAGTGCAGCTGATCTCTAAGACACGTGCTCACCCGTTGGCCCAAGTCTTCTTCTCTCCCCATATGTCCTTACCCTACTCATGTAATATATGGGCTGTGTAGGTCAGGGGTAAGTGTCTTTGGCAACTAAAAATGTGGTTAGCAGAAACAGTTTAAAATTGCATAGTTGCAACAAACACATATCACTTGTTCTCTTCAGGACGAAGGAGTTTGAAGACTTGCGAAGTAGATTTCCCGCACACTCTGCGTGGGTATTTTCGTCCCTTAAAATTAAAGAATAGAAACTAGTACAGACGCAGAGACAAACTATTAATGAAAAAAGCAATCGAAGAAGGCACAGCCCAATCCCACGTACAAAAGGTAGTTTGTACTTTCGGAAGTTCAGGTTCAGTCATCTTAATAATATTAAGATATCAATGATAGACTCGTATTCCAGATTTTACCTAGAAACATTTTTCTTAATATCCAAATACACTCCTTTTTTTACAAGAACGTCTAATTTTGTGGCTGAGACTGGATGTTCTTAGTTATTTTGAGGATTTCAGCCTCAAATGTTCTTAAAATGTTCTTATTTTTTAGGATTGGTTATAGTAATTTATATAGTGTTTTCTTAATAAATGTACAAGTGTCACCAGTTGCCTTTGTATATCCACATTCGGAGTAGCCATCAGGCGATGTTGCACGAGCATTAGGC
>JANRMR010155443.1:9687-21953 GCA_025434825.1 Bergia sp. 'catenularis' | reverse complement strand
GCTCCTTGTGAAGTTCTCGGGCCTGCTACTGAGCAGTTTCTGGCGAGGGTTCCAAGGATAATTGCCATGAGGCGGGATTTCTAGCAATTTCTCGGTTGAACAATATTTTTGGGAGGGTTTTCCATCGGTATTTCAGAGTTTAGGTTCCAACAAACTGGAAATACCAGTCCCAAATAAATTTGACATTTTTGAGTTTATTGTGTTAGTCTGATCAGCTTCAACAGAGGGCAGCAACACGCGACACACAAACACAATACCCAGCACACCACTCCTACTATGTACAACTTGTCGATAAAATCCTTAAGAAGATCTTCTTTCACCCCAGGTCGCGCGTAATAGTCGTATTTCAGCACTGTGAAGGCTGGCGTCAACACTACACAGAGATATAAACCGCCTGTAAACACCGACGTCACCGCGCGAATAACGAAACAATCGAAATGTTTCATTTTGCTCCATCTGAAAAAGCTTGAAACGCCCTTCCACAGGGTTGTCAGGCTAATGGCTGCAACGTTGATGACAAGGTCTTTAGAGCTACGAGATAACAGCTTTTCTAAAATCCTGTTACTTGAACAGATTCCAGATTCCTTACAGAACCAACAAACCAACCCATTAGTGCCATGCTGAATGGAAAAGATCACTGCGGCCAGAGTGGAAAACGGAATGTCTTCCAGTACTGTTGCCGCAATGAGAAAGCATATCTTCCCTGCAACTAATTTTCTGCGCTTTTCTGTTAGAAACTTCAAGTCCTGAAGGGAAGACCAAATAATAAATATCCAGAGAATTAAATTTAAAGTGTAAATGATTGCAGCTGTAATCATGAAAACATAAAATGCTGTCAGGACTTCTCTATATCGAGTAAACTCTCGTTTGGTCTTTTCAGTTGTCCACCTTTGTCCAGCACAAAACTCAGGGACGCTGTAGTTCCTTCCAGTTGTGTTATAAATATGTTCGTACTGTTGCAAGCTAACCAACATGTCTTGGGCTTCAGTGGCCACCCAAACATTCGTGAACAGATCGAATCCTTGAAGCAAAACGAACAAAATGAATTCGAGGAAGAGACCTTTGTTCAGGTTTTTGAATACCATTTCGGTGTTTCAGTTTCTCCTATGAAATCGAATGTTGCTAAAGTTCAACTCCAAAGGGGGGAATGACCATGAGAATAGTCTAGGTGAAGCTAGAAAGCCATTCCTAATGTGGATTGAACATATTCCTGTTCCTTGTTATCCCAACTTTGCTTGCTTATACAAGAATTCGAAAATGACGAGTAAACTTCGCTTCGACCTTCATATCTTGATTTAGTTAATTGTGGTCACATGTCTTCGTTGCGTCTTTTTCGTTTTCTAAGGTCACGTGCAACTCCACTTTGATAGAGAGAGATGAAAAATAATCAGGGTTTCTAAACGGAAACTTCGGGGATAACTACTGTTGTTCAAGCCAAGCGAAATGTAGACTAACGTTTAGTATATTGCAACGTTTAGTATATTGAAATTGTTGTTCAATAAAAAATTAGCGTAAAAACTAAGCAAATATTCAGCGAATTAGTAAATTAAATATTGCAAAAAGAGTGATAAGACGCCCGGTTGCTAAGGTGTCTATAGCATGCAGTTTAGTATGTACACAAAAATTCTTAGTGTTAGTTTCACAGAAGCACAGTTTCAATTTTAAGAAGCTCACTTAACCGACTTTTTCTTTCCCTTGAGCTAGATAAATACTCCTTACTCGAAAAGTCTGACCTTTTTAAATAAAGCATTCCAGTGGGTTCATGTATGGCAACCATTGTAGTTACCTATAACTATTCTCTGGTCAAGCAGTGGAAATAGAAATATAACTAGAATTTTCTGGCCTACACAGTTGATATTGATATACAGCTATTAGCCTTGTAGCTTGGTAGCGTTTTATGAAGTCACGAAACGTTCAAACGACCAAATGTGTAAAAAAAGCATTTGACATCAGCTGCTGTCTTCTTTAATGAAGAAATGAGATATGACACAGCATTTTTGGTTTTCAAAAACAGTTTATTTCAGTTTAACTTTAATTATATACATTAAAATCAACAGTGTATTACATAATTTTTCTAAAACTTAAAAATGCCAAGTGGTTTTCATAATAGCAATGTCAGGTAAGTCCGGTTTGAAAACACAAAAAAAAAATTTCTATTGCTCCAGTCCTATAAATTCTTCTACAATTACCTTTGTAATCCATCTATAAATAGTACCATTTAAGGCATTGTCTCTCAAGAAGTTTCAACAAGAGAATAAGTGGTTTTGTTGTGTATGATCGCATTATTTCCACTTCTATCTTGAAGAATAGCCAAAAAAGGAAATTACCCCATTTAAGGAAGGTCCTCCTATTTCCTCCCCTTCATGATATTAAATAGTCTGGGTCCTTAGGACTGGTGGTTATGACAGTCCACTCCCCTCCCCTTCACCCACATGATATCAAATGTTAAATAAAGTAAACCTGACAGTCCACTCCCCTCCCCCTCCCCCTCCCCTACCAAATATCAAATGTTAAATAAAAGTAAACCTGACAGTCCACTCTCCTCTCCCTCCCTTACATAATGTGAAATGTTAAATAAAGTAAACCTGACAGTCCTCCCCTACCCATACCCTTCCCTTATATCAAATGGTCTGTGTCTTAAAGGGATTTTAACGGCTTTTCGCTTGCTGAAACGGTTTATTTGACAAGAAAACTAAGTTTCAAGCTAAAATATTTCAAATATTCTGTCTCTCAAGGCTGGAGGTTGAATAGAGGAGACACGACAGTCCACCACCCTCCCCCTCCATAATATGAAATGTTAAATAAAGTAAACATGACAGTGCACTCCCGTACCCCTACCCTATATCCGCTACTCGGTTTTTCGTGACTTCACATAAAACAGCTTCGACTTCCTATGAATCCAATTTACATTGTAAAGAATTTTGTTGCTGATCAAGCCTTTGAAGTTTCACCTTCATCTTCATTGTCTTGTAAGCCCCTATTTTTGTTCTTTTCTCCAGTTTTCTTAATCTTGTCGATTTCCTTCTTGAGTTTTAGTTTTCGCAACCTTCTGCTCTCTCGTAGCGATCGAGAGTCACGTGAAAGATTTTCCCATCCATTCGCGCATGTGTTCTCAATTAGACCGTCGTACAACCTAAGTTTGGATTGAAACAGGAAAGTCAATCAAACCTTGTAACAAAATCATAAAACAATTTAAGAGTACTATGGACAGCCTAATTACCGCCGACAGTCTGTGGATACCGTGGATACAAATAAGGATAATGGCTCTAATGATTTTCCATTGCGTTTACTTAAAAAACTATTGATTAGATTGAGAAGGTGAGAGTAACATTTTCTTTATATAAACCTTGCAATGCTAAACCCTGAAGAGAGACGGCGGAGCGTTTTGAAACATGGTGGGAGGTGGTTCATCGTACTCAAAGCCAAGCGCATACTCCTATTCAAATTTCCCCAAATGTCCTTTCCCACTCAAAGATCATGTCTATTTCCTAGACAACCGTCGCGTCAATGGGAAACCGCTTCTGTCTAATCCGGCAGTTGATTGGTTTCTCGAACACAGGCCGGAGTAGTTAAAAAACAAAGTCCTACAGCATTATTTTGCTAAGCGCGATCCTGATGAAACGATTTGTGAAAAAGATCACGAGACTGAATATTTTTCCAAACCAATTTTCTGTTGCACTAGCAATATATTCGGCACCAAAACATGGGGGGCTACAGCCCCCCCTACCCTTCTGCTCCGCCGCCTCTGTATATTGTCACCGCTATAAAAATAGTAGAACTGTTGTGAATTCTGCTTTTTGCACAAGAATTTTGCTATATCCGTTTTGGTTTCTTATACATTTAGCCTTCTAATCTGACCCAAGCAGCCCGCTATCTGAGACTGATGACCTCCGTCAGTATGTGTTGTCAGTGCAGAATGCCGCGCGGGCAGAGCTACTACAGCTCTGTGAATATAAATATAACGTGTTCTTAGATATGGAACCTTTGATTTATCAGTTTCAACCAGAGCACAGTTTGCAATCGTAAACAAACTTCTCAAGAGCAAAACATAAATGACATTCATCAATCCAAGATGGCAGTATAAAGTACAGTTATTTATCTCCGGCCTCTTGGGATAGTTATGGTCAAAGAATACATTTTCTGGGGTTTTGTTGGCTGGTTTTGTTCTGTAAATTTTATTACATTTTGCGCTAGTATTACATTTTGCAGCATAACAAAATGAAAGCAAAGTTAAGTTAGATGAAATCTATCTACTTCAGTGGAGTTTCTGACTGAGTGTCAACGACGTAAGAAGCAATAGTGGTCTCGAATTGCTAAGTACTTAGTGGCATAAGCAATTTTCTGATTGTGTGACGTCATTAATCTGAAGAGGACGTCAGGGATCAAATTTACGATGACACCACATCTTGAAATACGACATGTACATCATATGTTGGAAGTTTCATGTTTTTATCACATAGTGCACAGTACCTTCTATACTTGAAACTCATCCGCTGTACTTGGCGACCACATTTGTTCTCACGGTAACTTGTATCGTGAAAACACTTGCTCACAGAGATGCAAAACCACGAAAACAAGGAAGGTTTGTCAAAAGAGCTTGTTTTAGCGCGGATTTCTGTCTTCGTGCCAATTATTTTCCTTTCTCCTCCCCTCTATCCCCCCCACAAGTCCTTTACAGGCAGGTTGCACGTGACTTTAAGGTAACATATGTCTGGTGTAAGGTCACAAAGCTCTATGGCAAAATTGTTTTACAAATTCCAATCAGCTTTTTTCGCTACTACGTCGACAATTTTGGCTCTTCCTTATATGATTGCATCTTAGATAGAAAAATTCGGGCGTTCATATTTTGCGTATTGTCTAATGTTTTCCTTTTTATAAAAAGATTTAGTAACATACTTACTTATCGTCGTTAACGTAGTCTAAAGAACTTGTCATGTTTTGCTTCCAGGACAAAGATGGCGGATAAACTTGTTGAGAATTTCCAAAGCAAGTGACAGTTAACTCAATATTGTTTAACCTTCTGTTCATCTGCTTTAGTAAATCTTCCAGAGTATCCTCAGCGTTTCTTAAACATGCATTATTCGTGTCAAAAACAGTCTCCCTCTCAGGCATTTCGGGTTTTGATACTGTCTGTCCACAACGGCAATCTCTCAGCACAGGGCTCATCTCCTCCAACCTTTTTTCCATATCACTTACCTTTCTCAAAATTTCGTTTTCTTTTGCGTCGTTGACGATGTCGTTGTAATTCAGAGCTTCGGGGTTGCAGCAGTCTCTAATAAATTGTTTATACTTCGCGACATTCTTTTTGGAGGCGTCTCGTTCAATATTCTGGATCATCTTTGCCCGTTGCATTGTGGCGTTAGCGTATGCATTCTCGTGAACACGTTGGAACGTATCCGACATCAACGCAATAAACAAATTCAGGAGAACAATCGTCACAAGAGTGAAATAAGTACTACAAAGGAAAGGCGCCATCTCTGGTGCGACACTGTAGAGATCCGAGTAGTTGTAGTCATCGACAAGGGTCAGACGAAGTATTTGATACAGCAGTCTTGGGACTGTCTCGTACCCAGACACAGGGTTTGAAGTTCGTCCACCAAAAATCATCCAGAATGAAGCAGCGTACGGTATATAAAACGCGGAAAACACGAAGAGCCATTTCAAGGTATCCGTCCACACGTGACCAAGGATAACAACAAAGGGGCCTGGTGTCTGGAAAGGCCTGGCGTATTTGAGCAGCCTTACCCAAACCACTATCAGGGTACTCGCCATGACTTTGATGTAAATGTCGTGGTAATACTCGTTTTTGAGTTTGTAATTAACATAACGCAGAACAAACCCTGACAAAAGCATGATGTAGGTAATCCAGTCAAAATAGTTCCAGCTATCTTGAAAGTATGAGCTTTCTTTTCTTTCACGTAAGTAATTTAGCTCTTGAACGAGGAACTCTTTTTCTTGTGGCCATCTAGGGTGACAGAATTGCATGTCGCGCTGAATTTGTGCAGCTCTTGCCGTCTTAAAGTTTTTGCATCCGCGGTGAGACCGACGATAATCTACAAGCGCTCTAAAGATCTCATGCATGGTTAAGCAGCCAACCACAACTTCCAGAAGGATTCTCCACCAATGTTGCGTGACAGGAGTATAATAGCTCTTGGGAGATGCTGGTTGAGTGACACCAAGCCCGGTATAAGTGAAAGCTAAGATAAAGTTTAACATAATCTCCACCCAGATATTGAACTTTGCCATGTAGTTCCATTTTACGTGTATCAGTCGTTGAAATGCCGGATGCATGAGCAGCTCAAACTGCTGCTGTTCAACCACAATGGTCAAAGGTGACTGGGCACAAGAAACGGTTGTGGGAGACTGGGCCCAAGTAGCGGATGTGGGAAAGTGGGCAGAGCTGTCGGATTCTGGCTCCAGTTCCACAGAATGGAGATTTTCTAAGTAGTTGAGGTAGAAGTATTCCTTGCGATGAAGACGATCCACGGCGTGGAACTGGTCTAAAGCTTTCATTGCCTTAAGACAAGTTCGTGTTAGGAAAGTTCATTAGATGATCGTCATAGTAATAACAATAATCAATATATAAATAACAATAATAATGATAACGATAACGATAACGATAACGGTAACGATAACGATAACGATATAATGATAGTGATAACTAAGTGATAATGACCATGATAATGATAATGATAATGTTAAAATAAATTTATCCTACAGAAACAACACAGTGAAACTTAAATGGATGTTTCGACAACATCACGTTGTCTTTTTCAAGATGGCGACTGTATTAGGTCACATGACCACGCTGTTGTGTCTGTAGGATAAATTCATTTTAACAGGATGAATCTAGAAACCAATAATCTTCATGCACAAGATAATGATGATGATAATGATGATGATAATGATAATGATGATAATAATGATGATGATAATAATGATGATGATAATGATGATGATGATGATGGTGATGATGATGATAATGACCACTGTTATAATGAGGAAGATTATATCAAATAAACGAATGCAAGGTGTGTTACAAATCCTGCAATCGGGTTGGGTCTAATAAAATTATACTCATCATAATCTGGATATTAATAATCGCTAATATTAACAGCCTCGTGTCAATGTCTCGAAACTCTCCAGGCCATTTTCTCATTCCAGTGTCCATAGTCAATAATTTTAAGTCAATGCCAACTGCGCAGATTACAACAAATATGTAGTTCGGAAATAGCTTATTGGCTTGGAGGTTTTCGACTACATTTCCTAAAGTTCATTCATTACGTTTTGGTAACAAACTAACCAGACCAACCCAACCCAAACTAACTAAACCAACCCAACCCAAAATTAACTAAACCAACCCAACCCAAACTAAATAAACCAACCTCACAGCTAAGAAAATATAACTCACCACGAGTGGCATTTTCTTGATTAGCAATATCAGAGCCGACATACCGCTGTCATCAATGACTCCCGCGGGCGCACCCTCCTCAATTAGCACTCGGGCAGCATTCGCGCGGTTGTACTCCGCCGCAACCTGAGACAATAAGCACATTTTCAACTTCGTTTCCAGGGACGATCCATGAGGGCTTTGGCCTGCGGATAGCCCTGGGAAAGCCGCTGTAAACCAGACTTGAATTGCTTATAACAAAGAAACAACTTTGCCAGCTTTTGGTGTAAATGTTTATTTTGGTTACTTTTAAAATTATGAGATAAAAAGCACAAAAATTTACCTTCTATTGATTCAGCAGTCAAACAGCCCATTTTAATAGAGGAGACATGACAGTTAACTACCCTCACCTTCTATGTAATATCAATATGTTAAATGAAGCAAACATGACAGTCTACTCCCCTACCCCTCCCCCACATCCGTTAAAAGTTTTCGTGACGAAGCGCACCGGGGTCGAGTCGCCCACAAAGCAGACAAGTTTTGGTTTCAACTGCTTTTTCTGCGTCTTTTTGTTTTCTCGGCGTCGCAAATTAGTAGATGTTTGCAGAATCTTGAAATTTTAGAAGTTTGGACGCAAAATTTTGAAATTCAGGATTTCACGTGAAGAACCTTGAAATTTCAGTATTTCGCATAAGGAGTTCTGAAATAATAAGATTTCGTATGTATACGTACAAATTTTGAAATTTAAGATTTCGCATTAATATTTCGTACACGAAATCTTGAAATTCAAGATTTTGCGGAAAATACAAGATTCTGAAACTTACAAAAAACTAACTCACCGAGATAATACACAAAATATAACTAACCGAAAGTGTGGACACTTTTATAATGCTCACTGACTGATCAGTTACAGTTTTTTAAAATTATTTCTTTACAATTAACAAATTTTAAACTGTTTTCCGGTCTCTTTTCCAGTAGGCAGTATAGAGTTTACTCAGTCAAATGCTTCCACAATTTCGGTGAGTTTTGACTTTGTAAGTTATCTCGGTGAGTTAATATTTGTTGAATCACAGAATCTTCAATTTTTCGCGAAATCTTGAAATGACAAGATCTTGAAAATTCGATCGTCGCAAATTAGTAGATACTTATAGAATCTTAAAACTGTAACAGTTTGGACGCAAAATTTTGAAATTCAGGATCTTACGTGAGGAATCTTAAAATTTCAGTATTTCGCGCGAAGAGCTCTGAAATAATAAGATTTCGTATGTATGTGTATAATCTTGAAATGTAACCCTAAAACGGTTGGATGGCGTCATTTATTTGGATATGGTAACCATGACAACCAATTAGTGAACACACTTAATTGAAGTTTAAAGACTGCTGAACACACATTTCAGGACGAACAGACGAGGCATACTGAAAGTAGTGTGTGTGTGTGGGGGGGGAAGGAGGAGGTCCAACCCGTTCATGTTTATCTAAAACTGTAAAAGGCCCAAACGTTCTAGGGTTAAGATTTCGCATTAATATCTCAAACGCGAAATCTTGAAAATTCATTCTTTTGTAAGCGACATTTACATAATTCAAGATTTCGTACAAAATCTTGAATGGTCCAGATTTCACGTACGAAATTTTGAGTTTTCAAGCCTTTTGCATTCGAAATATTTAATTTTTAAAAATTTCGCATACAAAACAATGAGGTCTCAAGATTTCGCATACGAAATATTGAATTTTTAAGATTTCAGAATTTCAAGATTTCGCATTCCTATAAAAACTTTAAAATTCAATATTTTTTGTGTGAAATCTTCAAATTCAAGATTTTGCGGAAAAATCAAGATTCCGCAACTCACCAAAGTCTAACTCACTTGAGGTAACTCGTAATGTATAACATCAAAATTGTGGCACCCTTAATAAAAAAAACCCCATTTTTATAATCGTCTCCTATTCGGCTGACTTCTAAAAATAATTATTGTATTTTTAGAGAAAAGTGAACATCCAGACCTCGACGTATAGTAAAGCAACTAAAATTAATACCAGTCAAAGCATGCAGCACTAGTTTCGAGCTAGTCCTTTCATTTCTGTCTCATCGAACCCCAGCGTAATTCAATCGAGTAACCACAATATTATAAATTGAGATTTTTTAGTGGATAAACAAGTCAGTATCGTAACTCAGCCTTTCGTGCTGGAACGAGGCAAACGTTTAACAAACCTATAGATTTATACTCAGTCTGTAAGTGTGTATGTGATTATTTTTAACTAAATATCTAATCATTAGTTATATGTTAACAGACGAAGTCGGTTTTTTTAAATTCTGGTACTCAAGTTTAATCGAAAAACTATCAGTAGTGCTGCAAAAAGCATGTTAAAATTAGCAAAACAACCAATTTTTAAATTGCTATTGTATAAAGTGCAGTTATTGCAATTTAAAACTAAACCTTTTGAAGATGTATTTATAGCGTTACGAATTATTGCGCCATTTTTGCACATTTTATACATATCGCCACACAAAGTTTTCAAAAATATTGATTTTTCTTTGCGATAACTTCTCCTCTATACAAGATAGCAATCTAAAAGTTGATACTCTTGCTTATCTTAACATGCTCTTTCCAGCAGTTTTGATAGTTTTTTAATTACACTGGAGTATCAGAATTTATACAAACGTTGACCTCGTCTATTTAGTCTAAGCCCAACAAACTTGCCTGCAGAGGTGTGCGGTTCTTGTAGTCCCTCGCGTTAATTTTCGCGCCAGTGGCAAGCAACAGCTTCACACATTGCACAGCGTCATTTTTGGCGGCAAAATGCAGCGCGGTCTGTCGCTCATTCTTTGTCTCGGCAAAAGTGTTGGCGCCATTGTCGATAAGGAACTTTATCATCTCTGGGTAGTTAACTGCAGCTGCAATGTGCAAAGGACTACGCCCATATCTGTCCGATCGATCGAGATCTGCTCCTGTTGTACAAGAAAAAGCATCATTGTAATCTTTACAGTACGTATACAGAGAATTCAAACACTATATTTTATCGGCCTGAAGGTGAGACTGGCGTTCTCGCTTGTGGACAAAGAGGAAATTAAGCGAATTTGCTCATTGATATGCAAAACTGGACGCGCCATGGTTGAACGAATACACTAGGAGGAGCGAACTAGCCCGTTTCATTGCCCATGTGGCACTAACAGATATAAGGTTGTTTTGACTCCGCGAGAAGTGCTGCTAGAGTTGAAAGAGCTCAACGTTAACAAGGCCATGGGCCCAGATCAAATACCAGCAAGACTGATTTTTGAGTGTGCCGACGTAATAGCTGGTCCAGTTTGCGATCTCTTTAATATATCACTTTCGTCTTGTGAGTTTTTCTCTGAATGGAAGGATGCTAACCTGATATGATATGATGATAACCTCGTGATATATCTCTTTTACCTATTCTATCGAAAGTACTTGAAAAGTGTGTTGCCCGCCGGCTGGTATCCTTTACTCAAGGCCGCATCTACTATCTCCAACACAGCTTTCGCAGAAGTCTTTCCTGCACTACTTAGCTTCTTGCTGTTCTCCACGAGATTGGGAAGACCCTTGATCATGGGGTCGAGACTGATATCATATACCTCGACCTCACTCGCGCTTTCGATACGGTATGCCACGCCAACCTCCTTCAAAAGCTTCATAGTTTTGGAATCGCAGGTACTCTTCACGACTGGTTTACAAGCTATCTCTCTTCTCGTCGCCAACGTGTCGTGGTAAACGGAGCAGCCAGCCACTGGGAGGAAGTCCGCTCAGGTGTACCTCAGGGTTCCATTTTCGGACCCATCTTGTCTATTTTATATATCAACGACCTCCCGGACTGTGTAAGCTCCTCGCGCATAGCTATGTTTGCTGACGACACAAAGTGCTTTCGGGCCATCATGACGCCAAATGACGTAAGCAGACTCCAACAAGATCTGGCTTCTCTTTCAGCGTGGGCAGCCCACAATGAGTTGATGTTTCAGCCTGCTAAATGTGAAAACTTATGAGTCACTCGTAAGAGAAACAGCATCCCGAGAGACTGTCAAATCTGCTCGGGACCCTGGTGTCCAAGTTTTATGTGATCTCTCCTGGGGAGATCATATCAAAAAACATCGTTTCCAAGGCGAATAAGATGCTAGGTTTCCTTCGAAGGCACTGCTCCAACGGCCTCCCATACGACATCCAGAAGGCGCTGTATGTCTCCCTCGTAAGATGCCACCTAACTTACGCTAGTCAGGTGTGGGCACCCTGTCAGCTAGGCTCTCTATACCTGATGCGCAGCCTGGAGGGTGTACTGAGAGGAGGGCCACTCGTTACATCCTCCGTGGTCTCGAACTGGTCTATAAACACCGTCTTCTCCAGTTAAACTTTCTACCACTTTACCTAGACTTACGTACCTAGACCTTGTTTTTCTCTACCGATGCATCAAAGGCGAGATACATCTTGATATCTCTAATACCATTCAGCTCTCGCATTCTAGCACTCGCCGGGGCTCCACTGGCCTCGATATACGTCTTATGGGCTCGCGAACTTCCACCTACCGCGAGTACTGTTTTGTACGTATCTGCTATTTATGGAATGCTCTCCCTCTCGATATCCGAGTGTTAGAGCGTACTTCAGTTTTCAAAGCTCTCGTGAAAGCACTTCTGTTTCTCTGTCTTTCACACTGCTTTGATCCTAAAAACATCCGCACCTGTGGCGTATAATCTGCCCGATTTGCAGGCGGCCTAATTTGTTCACAATGTATACGTGTTAAGCTTTCTTTTGCTATACCTGTACATTTAGTATTGCCTATTATTATGTAAGTTATGTTCTACATTTGTCCATCCCATTTAGTAATTTTTTACATTATCATTATATTTTATCTGTACATTAAGTTTATCAGACCC
>JANRMR010155442.1:0-22786 GCA_025434825.1 Bergia sp. 'catenularis' | reverse complement strand
TGATCAACTCGGGTTCATCAGTCGTAGCATCTGGTGCAACAATGATCAACTCGGGTGTCTTAGTTTCTTTTGTCTGGACGACAAACTCTCGTTCATCAGTCTTAGTAACTGGTGTGAGGATGTTCCACTGGAATTCATCAGTCTCGGTTTTGTCTTTGTCGACAATAAATTCCTGTTCATCAGTCTTAGTAACTGGTGTGAGAATGTTCAACTGGAATTGATCAGTCTCAGTTTTGTCAGTGTCGACAATAAACTCTTGTTCTTCAGTCTTAACATTTGGTGTAGCAGTGCTCAACTCAGGCTCATCAGTCCTAGGTTCTTCAGTGTCGACAATAAACTCTTGTTCTTCAGTCTTAACATTTGGTGTAGCAGTGCTCAACCCAGGCTCATCAGTCCTAGGTTCTTCAGTGTCGACAATAAACTCTTGTTCTTCAGTCCTAGCAACTGGGGTAACAGTGCTCAACTCAGGTTCATCAGTCTTAACAACTGGTGCAACAAGAAAAATCTCTGGTTCAGTGTCAACAATAAACGTTTCTTCATATTTAACAACCGTGGAGTAAAGTTCTGCATCATCGAAGCATTTTTCGTTTGTACGGTTTTCGTAATTAGTGTCAAACTGAAAATTTCCTATTGCTTCTTCCAGTTCTGCTGGTGCAATAAATACGGGCGCACAACTTTTAATTTTCGATGTATCTTGCTCACTAAACTCCTTGCTGATAGGCAAAACTTGTGCTTGGTTCTTCTCATCCTGGAACGGATAATTACGAACTGTGTCGACAGTAAATTTTTGTTTGTCAGTCTCTCGTGTAATAATGTTCAGCTCGGGTTCTCCAGTCGTAGGTTCTTTTGTGCCGAAAATAAACTCTTCTTCTTCAATCTTAGCTTCTGATGTAACAATATTCAACTCGGGTTTAACAGTCTCAGTTTCTTCACTAGTATTAGCATCTGGTACAACAATAATCAACTTGGGTTCACTGGCCTTAGTTTCCTCTGTGCCGAAAACAATCTCTTGTTCACCATTCTTAGCATTTGCTGCGACAGTGTTCAACTCCGGTTCATCAGTCTTAGCATCTGGTGCAACAATGTTTAACTTGGATTTATCAGTCTGGTCTTCCACTGTGTCGACAATAAAATCTTGTTCATCAGTATTAACATCTGTTACGGCAAGGTTCAACTCTAATTCATCAGTCTTGGCTTCCACTGTGTCAACAATAAACTCTTGTTCATCAGTCTTAGCATCTGCTGCTACAATGTTTAACTCGGGTTTATGTTTATCAGTCTTAGCATCAAGTGCAACATTGTTCAATTCGGGTTCAGCAGTTGTAGTTTCTTCGGTGTCAATAAACGTTTGTTCATTAGTCTTAGCATCTGGTGCAACGTTAATTTCCTCTGTGTCGAAAACAAACTTTTGTTCATCAGTCTTAACATCTGAAGCGACAATGTTCAACTCGGGTTCATTAGTCTTAGCATCAAGTACAACAATGTTCAACTCGGATTCATCACTCATAGCTTCCACTTTGTCAACAATAAACTTTTGCTTTTCAGCCTTAGCATCAAGTTCAACAATGTTCATTTCGCGTTCACCAGATTCCGTCTTTTCCGTGTCGACAATAAACTCTTGTTCATCCGTCTTAACAGCTGGTGCAACAATTTTTAACACTGGTTTATTAGTCTTAGCATCTGATGTAACAATGAACAGCTCGGGTTCATCAGTCTTAGCTTCCACTGCGTCAACAATAAATTCTTGTTCATCGGTCTTGGCATCTGTTACGACAAGGTTCAACTCGGGTTCATCAGTCTTAGCTTCCACTGTGTCGACAATAAGCTCTTGTTCTTTAGTGTTAGCAACTGGTGCAACAGTGTTCAACTCAGGTTCATCAGTCTTAACAACTGGTGTAACAATGAACAGCTCGGTTTCATCAGTCTTAGCTTTTACTGTGTCGAGAACAAACTTTTGTTCTTCAGTCTTCGCATCTGCTGCGACAATGTTCAACTCGGGTCTATCAGTCTTAGCACCAAGTGCAACATTGTTCAACACGTATTCATTAGTCGTAGCTTCCACTGTGTCGACTATAAGCTCTTGTTCATCAGCCTTATTATCTGGTGCAGAAAATATCACCTCGGATTCATCGGTCTTAATTTCCTCTGTGTCGAAAACAAACTCTTGTTCACCATTCTTAGCATCTGCTGCGACAGTGCCCAATTCTGGTTCATAAACATCTGGTGTAACAATGAACGGCTCCGATTCGTCAGTCTTAGCTTCCACAGTATCGACAACAAACTTTTGTTCATCAGTCTTAACAACTGGTGCAATATCGTTCAACTCTGGTTCATCCGTCTTAGCGTCTGCTGTAACATTGAACAGATCGAGTTTATCAGTCATAGCTTGCACTGTGTCGATATTTAACTCTTGTTTATCAGTCTGAGCATCTGCTGCGACAATGATCAAATTGGATTCATCACTCGTAGCTTCAATAGTGTTGATAATAAACTCTTCAGCAGTCTTAGCAACTGGTGCAGTAGTGTTCAACTCAGGTTCATCAGATTTAGCTTCGACTATGACGACAGCAAACTCTTGATTAGTGTTAGCAACTGGTGCAACAATGTTCAACTCGGGATTATTAGTCTTAGCACCTGATGTAACAATGAACAGCTCAGGATCATCAGTCTTAGCTTCCCCTGTATCGACAGTAAACTCCTGTGCATCAATCTTTGCATTAAGTGCAACAAAGTTCAACTCGGGTTCAGCAATCTCAGTTTCTTCATCAATATAAGTAGCTAATGCAACAATGTTCCACTCAGGTTTATTAGTCTTAGCATCTGATGTAACAACGAACAGCTCGGGTTCATCAGTCTTAGTTTTCACTGTGTCGACCATAAATTCTTGTTCATCAGTCTTAGCAACTGGTGTGTGAAAGTTGAATTGAAAATTGAATTCATCAGTGTCAGTTTCGTCTGTGTCGACATAAAACTGTTGTTCATCAGTCTTAGCATCAACTGTGACAATGTTCAACTCGGGTTCACCAGTCTTAGGTTCTTCTATGCCAACAATAAACTCTTGCTCATCAGTCTTAGCAATTGGTGCGACAGTTTTCATCTCTGGTTCAACAGTCTTAGCAACCGGTGCAACAGTGTTCAGATCTGGTTCAATAGTCTTAGCATCTGTTGTAACAATGAACAGCTCAGGATTATCAGTCTTAGTTTCCCCTGCGTCGACAGTAAACTCCTGTTCATCAGTGTTAGTATTAAGTGCAACAAAGTTCAACTCGGGTTCAGCAGTCTCAGTTTTTTCATCAATATTAGCAGTTGGGGCAACAATGTTCAACTCGGATTTATCAATCTTAACATCTTGTGTAATAATGAACAGCTCGGGTTTATCAGTCTTAGCTTCCTTTGTGTCGACAATTAACTCTTGTTCATCAGTCTTAGCATCTTCTGCGACAATGTTCAACTCCGATTCATCAGTCTTAAGGTCTTTTGTGCCGGCAAAAAACTCTTGTCCGTCAGTCTTAGCAACTGGTGCAACAGTGGTTAACTCGGTTTCATAAGTCTTAGCTACTGGTGTAACAATGAACAGCTCGGGCTCACTAGTCTTAGCTTCCACTGCGTCGACATTAAACACTTGTTCATCAGTCTTAGCAACTGGTGCAACAGTGTGAAACTCGGTTTCATAAGTCTTAGCAATTGGTGTAACAATAAACAGCTCAGGTTCATTAGTCTTAGCTTCCACTGCGTCGACATTAAACCCTTGCCCATCAGTCTTAGCAACTGATGCAACAGTGCGAAACTCGGGTTCATAAGTCTTGGCATCTAATGTAGCAATGAACAGCTCAGGTTCATCATTCTCAATTTCTTTTGTGTTGACAATAAACTCCTGTTCGTCAGCTTTAGCATCTTGTCCATTGTTCAACTCTCGGACATAAGTCTCGTTTTGAAATACAGCAGCAGTGAAGTCTGCCCGATCAGATGGTTTAGTTTCCGCTCCAACTTTGTTCACTACATTTGGTGCTGACTTAGTGAGATACGTAATGGCCGTTAACTCATTTTCGTCATACTTTTCTTGTGGTGTACTGATCATAAACTCTCTTTTATTTCCAGTTTTAATTTCATTTGAAATAGTCTCCAAAGGTGTTTCATCGACGGCAGTCATCGATTCAGTGTACAAGTGAGGTCGTTCTAGCTTATCTTCAAAAGTAATGGGATTATGTTTAGACTCAACTGGTTGCGACAATATCCGTTCAAGTTTATAACTGTCTTTCACGTTGAACGTTGGTTTGCCAGAATGAGTTGCAGGTTCAGGTTTGACTCCAGAGTTACTATCCAGTAGTTGGCTCGAGTTTAAGGGTTGAATACTCTCACTGTTTGGATAATTCTTGTCTGCTTTTATAGCAGACAAGTCCAGTTGTTGATTCGCCTCCTGTAATGCTGCCATGCTATGTTCAATTTCAGTCCCTGGTAACCGTAAAGTTAGATTTCCTTCTTCGTTCGTCTCAACTCTCTCGACATCCAAGGCCATTTTCACGATAGATTCCGAGGACATAAAAACAGTTTCAACTCCTGAAACACTGACCTCACACACATGGCAACCGGTGCCTGACCCGACGGACACTCCGTTTTTCCTTTCATTTTGTTCCTCGACTTTGACATCGGCAATAAACCTTTCACAGTCTTCGAAATCTTGAAATTCTGGCGTTTCTGTCACATTTCTGTTTGCAGCTGTACACGAGCAAATATTTGTGAGCGCTGTTGGTTCGGGAAATAGGTTGCCCTGGGCGATAGAAAATTTATTTGATTCAGCTGTAGATGGTTTTTCACCTGCTTTCTCGTACTGCTCTGTTTCATGGTGGATATTCTCCAGTATCATGCCAGCCACAAAATGATCAGCAGTGATATTGTTGTCATTTCCATTCAAATCCACAACTGGTCGTATTTTGCGTTCAGCTGTATTAAAATTGATTTGTGGTCTCGATATTTCACTGTGGATTTTGCCATCCAAAGACGGGCGATAAACACTTTCATTAAGCACACTGACGTCACAAGTTTGCTCGACATGCCTGATGTTTTGCCGTTGTTGACTTTTGTGACAACCATAATTCGATAATTCAACATCATCTTCATTTTGCTTAGCAGATGTGCTTGGCACGATAACAATATCTTCGCATTTATAGCCATTTCCTCCAGTTTTGTCCAGACCCGTGTCACACTCTGATCCGTTGTCCAGACCCATAATGTCACTTGCTTTTCCAAGACCGTTATCATAATCGCGATCTTTAGATTCCCTTCTGGCCACACAATTATTTTCCAACTCGTGGAAAACTGACAAAATGTCTCTAATATCGTTGTCCCCGTTGGATTTTAACTGGTGACTGTCTATCTGCCCACCCACCTCCTGGCCCAGCGGTTTGTCCAAGTCGGATGTCTGTGCGAGTTCTAGCTCAGGAAACAACATGTCAGCTATGGCTTTCTTTTCTAGCTCTTTCAAGACTAACAAAACACTACTAACATCTACACTCTCCTGGCTTTTACTATCCCCTTGTTCAGTTAAGGGATCGTGCGGAGTATTATTGGCTCCACAATCGAGTAATAATTCTGATCCAGGACCTTGTATATCATTGTTATTTTCTCCTTTATTACATCTACGTTGCAAGTCGTGCAGAACTGTTAAAATCTTGTCAATGTTTTCACTTTCTCCGCTTGAGTGTTTGTCCTCAAGACATCCATGCTTTAGATCAAAGTCAAATTCTTGCAAGTCGGATTCCTTTCCTGTGACCCGTGACTTTTCCTGTAGCTCGTATAGAACAGATAAAAGTTGATCTATAACTTTGCTATCAATTTTCTGATCAATCACACGTTCAAAGTCACGGCATTCCATACGTTCTGGCAAAGATTCCACTGCATGCTCGCAAAAATCAGCCGATATTTCTTCAGATCTTTCAGTTTCTCTATTTCCAGCTTTTGCCTTTTCTTCGAGCTCTTGGAGAACTGATAAAATACCATCAAGGTCGTCAAGTGCATTGCTTCCGTCCCGCACTGTATCATCAATACACTCGCAACTGTCGCAAGTATTTTTTAATCCCTCTTCAGGCGATGAGCCTTTTAAGGCTTCAAAAACCGCTATTAGCTCATCCACAGCATTGTCGCTACTATGAATAGACTCAGAGTTTTGTAAACTCCCGCGACTCTGTGGACTTGAGTCAAAACCAGCGCTGGAGTCTCCACTAGACTCAAAGCATCCATGGATGCCTTCCCGTGGTGACTGACCCTCTAAAAATAAATCATCTTCGGAATCTTCAATAACAACCTCCGAGGCACATATTCCGGGTTTTTCACCCGATACAAACTGTACTGAGCCCAGATTTACCGCAGACCGGGTTGCGCTTTCCGGTTCTGAGAACACCTCGTCAGAAAGTACACTCTCATTGCGTTTCATTTTCTCTGATTTATCGAGCATTCGAGTCTCGTCGACGGTTGACATGGAAGGCCAACTCCACACATTTTCTAAGGTCTCACTCAGGAGTGTAGAGGTCGCTAACGATTCAACAGAGATACCAGAATCTCTGTCACTTCGAGGCAATTTCCACTGTTCCTTGTCTTCCCTTGCTGAATCACAGCTGTAAATCGGCTGTGCAATTTCATCCATAGGAGCTGATAATGGTGAGTTGGCCTTCGAACAAAACACAGAACTGTAACTTGAACCAAGGTCAGAGCTTGAGAAGGCATGTTGGTGTTTTGCCAGAGGTCTGTCTGCGAGTTCTGTTTGTTTAAAAACGGATTTAGAAAGTTCAACCGGAGCGAAGTTAAGCCCTTCCATGGGCCGTGAAGTTGTCTCACTCTCAAGTAGTTCCATTGGTTTAAGTTTTTGTCCAAACCTTGACAATTCTGGGTCAAAAGCGGCGGCTCTCTCTTCGTTCAAAACTAAATATTTTCCGTTGTCCGACACTGGTCCTAGATCATACACATTCTCCTTGTACACAACATTCACAAACCGCTCATAAATCGGGTCAAGCTTAACTACGTAAACAGTCATTTTAGCTGCAAGACACAGTAAAAATTCGATCCCAGGGTTTCTCTATCTAGAATTCGTCACCTCAGCGATATCGCTATAAACTGATTTCCACTCACACAAGGAAGCAAAAGCTAAATTTAAAAGTTTTGCAAGGTTGAAATCTAATCTTGTGCATAAAGATAAGAAAAAAACATCATTTGCATTCACTAATTGACAGCATTGATTATAATCGTTTACTTAGTAACAAATTAACATCGTCTTTCTATGCTCACACGCCATCTCAACATGAACAAACTGTGAAATGTAGTTTTTTTACAAAAAAATGCGAAATGAACGGCACTAAGTCACAGAGAAATTACCGCCAGTTCGTCGCATATAAGTTCACAAATTTCCCAGTTCGTTCTGAACATAATTGAATCAGAAAATTTTCTCAAGCGTAACTAAATTTTCATTTGTTAGAACTCAGTTAATTTAAATATGTGTATGCGCATTTTGTGGGAACTAATAACATTTTTCCAGTCTTAGCAGCCAGAAGCTGACAATATTAGTAGTTTTGTCTTACACGACCTGAAATTCACAGAGAACACTAAAATAAAATAATGTGAAATCCACCATTTCGAAACGATAAGCGCGAGTCACAACAATCAAATTCTTCTGAATCATTTGGCATGAGATTGACATGCACGTTATTCTTTGTTTTTTTTTGTCACTAATCTCTCTAAAATGATCACGAATGCAAAAAGATTTATTTTGAATGGGCAATCAAATTACACGAATATAACAACTCAACTACGAAGAAAAGGAAATACACGTGGCGAAAACGCGAAAGTGACCTCTGCAACAGTTTGACGCAGCGTGAAGACTATATAAAGCAAAAGATACCTGCAGTGTGTTTGGGTTATAAGCAAACATTTAAAATGAGAGAAAACTACACGCGGTTCGCTCGCTGCCTGCGAACACAGTTTGAAGCGAACACGCGACATTATCCTCGAGGAGTGAGGAATGAAAAAATCAGTCAGCGTATAAACCTCGTGTCTGTTTTTAAATAGTCGAAATACTGTTCGTCATTTAGTTCAGTTTAGCTTTGTTTGACATACTGTAAATTAAAACTGTTTGAAATAAAACTCCTACAATTAAGCACTAATTGAAAAAGAAATGTTGCGAATCGATTATTTATAAATAGTGACGATCATGGCTTATTTTGGGGGTATGTTTTTTTGTCATTTTTTTAAAAATATTCTCATAAGTACTTTTACTTTTGACACAATCAATCTTCAGTCTAATAAATACAAGGCCATCCATGTTGAAATTGAGGGGCATTTAACTTCGAATGTTTTCTACAGTATACTTTACCAGACCATTGATGGAAACTCTAAAGTGTTAAATTACGAGAAGAGAACACAGAAAGTTATTTTCAAAACAGATTTCAAGAAACTATCAAAATAAGAGGAGCAGAATGACGCGCTTTTTACTCAAAGCTCTCGATACCTGTTAAGTGTGCAATGAATTCAATACTTGAATGCAGCTGTGTCCACTTTGATGTGTTGAATTTACATTTTTCTCGTGTTCTTTGTACAAATTCTGTCTGTTTTATAAGCTTTGCGTCATTGTCGACATCGAATATAGAAATTTGTGAGATAAAAACACTTGGATTTTGCAAACAGCGCTGAAACCGACGCGGTTGTGTTATGCAGAATGGGCGTATATGAAATTGTATAAAAAGCCGTCTCAAAATAGCACTGTGACATTTTTAAAACTAATATTTAACGCCCGTGAGTCCAAAAATTTCTTTTACAAAAATGTATTCAATTTATAAAAATAACGATAAGTAAACTGATAAACATGCTAAATCCCACCCCCACCCCCACACCCACAGTAGTCTACCCACCTTGCTCTCTCCTTTTTCTCCTGTGTGGTCTGAGCCTGTAGCTGGCTCACATAAAGTCGAGTGTCCTCCAGCGAAGAGACCGAGTCTATCAGTTGCTCTTCCAGAACCATGGTTTTCTGTAAACAAACAAATTGTTTAAAATAATTTACAAACTGTTGCTTCCAACTTAATTATGTCAAAGAACGTACCTGGATAAGCTTTTCATTTTCGCTCTTTATTTCCACTTCTTCCGCTGTTTTCTCGTCTATTAGTTCTTCCAGCTGTAAAGTTCAGTGTTTTGTTAATTCAATTAATGTTTGGCCAGTTGGCAGGACATAAACTTTATAACAACTTGTTAAGTTGGTGCCAGTTCAACATATTATACAATCTCCGACCACTTTCCTCTCATTAGAATCATCCTGACACTAAAATGGAGTGTAGCCAGATTCATTGGTTAAACTGTTTCCTAAGGCTAAGTCTATTAGAGTATTTTGTCGTCTGATTACTATTTGTAAAAGACGCACTGTCTTATTAGTGCACTGTCCGATTAGCACAGTGTTTTCAATAAGCGTACTATCTGTAAAGGGGGCACTGTTTTATAAACGCTTTGTCTAATAAGCACACTTTTTCCAATAAGCGTACTATCTGTAATGTGCGCACTGTATTATAAGCACACTGTCCAATAAGCGTACTGTTTCAAATTAGCACACTGTTTTCAATAAGCGTACTATTGGTAATGTGCGCACTGTCTAATAAGCGCACTGTTTCCGACAAGCGTATAACGGGCGCTGTGTCTTATAAGCGCACTGTCGAATAAGCGTACTGTCTCCAACACACACACAATCTCCAATAAGCACACTGTTTCTCATAAACGTACAACTGTACTGGGCGCACAGACCCTAATAAAAGTAGTCTCTAACAAGCAGGTTGTTTACAGTAAGCCACGTGCTGTCATTAAAGTTTTGGCTAAACGGAGTAAACGTATTCTCAAGTTGATGCAAGTCAACACTAGTTTTAACCGTCCAAGTCAGCTACGATTTGTGACGTGTGGCCGAATAGACTTGCTAGTGACTTGCCAGTTAGTTCGTTTGCAAGTCAAAGCAAATCAGAAAAACTTATGTACTCCCATTTGAGCTCGTTCAAAGTCGATCGAAATGTCAACTCAAATCTGCAAGTCAGTAGAAGGCCACGCAAAACGTTGGTCAAACCAAACATAAGTTGAGCGCTAGTTACAAGCTTGCATTGATTTATATTGATTTTCAAGTCCGTTTGGTTTTGAAACGTTTGTAAGGTTAAAATGAGTGCCTTGCGTCCAGTAACTGGTATTTTTGTCATACACACCATTTTTTGTTTATTCATCAACTTGTGCAACTCGTGATCTTTGGCCTCCAGCTCTTGCTTCAATTCTTCTTTAAGTTGCTTTTCCCGTTTTACTTGCTAAAGGCAAAGAAAGTCAAAGAACAAGAGATCAGTCAGAAGTACATAAAGAAGTGGGGGAAGGGGGCGGGAACCCGAGAGAAAAGAATGTGGAAAGGGTACCGGAAGTGGGAGACAAAGGGGCGGGATGTGGGAAAAAATCGTTTTTTGGTAATATTTGACGTCATTTCCGGTTAACCAAAGCTAAGTGGATGGGGACTGGAAATGAGGGTATGGGAAGCAGAATGTTCAGAGCCACCTACCCCTCCGAACCCCCGAAACCCTCCCCCCCCCCCCTTCCTTCTCAAAAAACACACACACACACACATGGAATCTCATCAAAAAAATTTCAAGGTCTAGCTCATGAATACATTACATTTGTTGGATAAAGATTCCAATTAACTCACAAATATGAGTGAAAGAGAAAATTTTGAAAGAAATAGGGGAAGGAAGGATATATGAGAAAAAGAAGAGAAAACGAAGGGAAAGAAAACAAAGGAATAGGAAGGGTAGGTAAGAAGTGAAATAATAGGGAAAGAAAAATAGAAAGAAAAAAGAAGAGAAATGTGAGAATGAAGTGCAAAAAAGGTAGGGGTCAAGGAAAAAAAGAAAAGAGTGGAATGTAACAGAATTAAAAAAAAGAGAAAATAAAGAAATTTATCAAAGACTGATTGGGGGGAATAAAGGATAAAAACAAGAGAAAAATGAAAATAAAATGAAGAGACATACTTGGAGGAGGTTCCTTTACAATTGGAAAAGTATAAATATCTGACTGCATTACAAATTACTTGCTTTTTGTGGACAAAATAACCAACATTTATTGAGACACGTTGGAATATATTAGTGACACATATAAATCCAACATTCACATGGAAACAAATTTGTAACAAACATAGGACCTAAGACATTAAGTAATCTATAGTATTGATAATGTTGGATCTCTTTTAGATTAAATAAATTTAAGTGATTAATGCAGACAGAAACATGTCATTTCAAATGTACACATGTGCATACCAAAACAGGAAAGTATTATTTATTTATTACGTTATTAATAAGCTAAGGTAGGATTAATTCTAACCTGTTGGTGGACTTTTTCCTTTTCAATCTTGATCTGTTGTTCCATTTCTTCATAGAGCCTCATCACCTCCGTGTCGTGAGAATTGATCTTACTGTATTTTAACAGATAAAAACTGTGAACAATGTGGAAATGCTGTGTACTGATTGGTTGACTTACAACTCAGTTTCCGATCTGTTATATTTATCATCAGACCACACCCTTGGTAAAATAATAATATTTATTCAACCATTTCCTCATGAATGAAGGAAATCATGAGAGTCCCTGCTAATCTAGGCTGAGGAGAAAATATTTGTGTTTCTGGTTGCCAAGCTACTCTAGTAGTTTTCCTTAAAGTTCCTAAAGCAGTATAATATCATCTCTATTTTGGGTATCGAATTCGCAACCTTTTTTATTTCCGACTTGAAGTTCTAAAAATAATCCTTTGTATTGATGTCACATAAGGTATTTCACAGACAAAATAATTTAAAAAATAACATACCACTGACTATTTTTAATCTATGTACTCTAAACATATTTTTTTCAATCACTGTAGTCAGTCTTTGTTTGGTCTAGTACTAGACAAGAACACAGACCAAACAAATAATATTTATTCTTTCTCACTGAAAGGATGAAAAGAAAATTAAAAAGAGCAACTGACAATAGGCTTGAAACTAAACAGCAGTGTAACAGAATCTTTACTGAGCCCTCATAATCTTCATGCAAAGGGTACCTCCACATATAAAATGGTTCACTTGTGGGCCGCTCACCCCTCCCCTACCAATTATGCCATGCTTCCAGTAGCTGATAGGGTGAAAATTTATCAACATATATATTTAACTGTGTTAATAATGGTATTTATTGCATAATCTTTTCCTTTCAAGAATTTTCTTTATTTTGCAGAAATGCTGTAAGGACTTTTTTTTGTTCCTTTGCACAACATTTTTTTAAAAAGAAACACCCATCTCTCAAAAGTTAATATTCAGTCTCCAAGGAAATTTGATAATAAAATAAAACCAAGAAGTGAGAAATAAGAAGCAAAGAAAACCCCTATAAAAAAGACTAGATGTTAAATAATTTGTGAAAAATAACACTTAACCCTTTCAGCCCCAACCAGTTTATCAACATCTATTTTCTCCCTACATTATCAAGACAAAATAAGTTGTTTGGTGGTGAGAATAAAAGAATTGATCACACAAAATAAACTATCTAGTATGAAAAGTGAAGTTCTCCCAAACTGTTTAAAAGGAACACATGAAAACAGTTTAGGAGAATTTAGCATGTGATACTAAGTCAAGAAAGTTAACTGTAATAATATTTCATTTGTTTGCACAACAGTTAAGATATAATATCAAGTCGTTTAGAAATCTTAATTTATCACCAACACCTGCTTATCTAAACTGCACAGAAGAAAACAAACTGTTTCTCAAGTTTTCTCTGCTGCTCTGAAGTTTGAACTTTGAACTTTATTAAAACATAATTCACCTGGCAGTAAAAGGAAACTGAATTGTGCAAATTTTACATGATTATATAACACATTAAACCATATCTGGTTAACTACTTTCATGATTGTAACAGACTGCAGCTTTAGTTTGCAAAACAATTAGTTTTTACCAGTAGTAGTTTGAAATATCTTTGTTTCCTAAGGCTAGCTGTATCTCCGACTACACAGGTCCAGGAGCATGGAACACAGCTTATCACCTTTGTTGTTTAAACCTTTTTTAAAGAATTGCTTTATTAGGGCTTCATGGTGGTCATTTACTGTGTCCAGGTTTGCACAAGCTAAGGCTTCAGCATAAGGTTTATCAGCAAAGATACAAGACATAGCTCATTTCTGAATTCTTTCTAGATCTTTTCTGATTTTTTTTGTTTTAATCAAGTAAATATTGGAATTTTTGATACTGAAAATATTTTTCCCATAAAAACAAAGAAAAAATATCACAGTAATCCTTGCTTTCTGCATTTTTGTTCTTTTAACAACAAAATGTAAAATGTTTAACTATCAAAATATTAAAATATTGCCTAATAAAATTAGGAATCGTGAAAGGTCCTACAAAATTCTGAAATGCTTGCAAAATTAGGCTCCTGCTCAAATTGCTCACAAAACTTTGAAGGATGCTTGTTTGGCCAAAATTGCCAGTTTTCATAATTTAGTGCTCAATTGCTTGTGCTCGCACAAAATAACAATGTGCTTGCATGCTTGCAGATTTCTTTTAAAGACCATTCGATACTCCTTTAATTATCACAAGGTGCAAGTATTAACTAAAATCCTTGACTTCGTTTGTGTTCCTCTTGTTTAAAAAAATACTTTCCTTAAAGAAAAAAAATTGACAGTTATTGATGGTATACTAGGATATTTTTAATTTACCTTTATAAATCTAACTTTGCAAAACTTTGTTGACCAAACAGTTAAAATGTCAAAAATAAATGGCATCAAGAATTTTCATATTTTGCAAACTAACAAGTTCCACTAAATGCTTTAAATGAGCAGTATTTTCACCATTTTGTAACGAAAATTAATTTGAGAAACTCAGCTGGAACTGCAAAGCATTTCACTAGACGGTGCTGGAAGATAGTTATAAATATTCTCCCAGGACTCTGACAGGAAGGGATTTAATTAAGGGATCACTTACTTCTTAGATCTTCAGTAAACATCAAGCACTGTTAAATTTGAATGAATAAAAAGAATTTGCAATTACATGCATCAACAGCATCCTAGTCTCAGTCGGAAATTAAAAACAGAGATTAGAGAAATGGGAAAGAATTATTATCAAGATACTGTAAAGAAGCTCTTAATATTTAACTCGCGATATAATTTTGTGTCTGGAAATTGAACCCAGACAATACAGTTAGTGGAAATCATTGTTCTTGAAATAAACACTGCATTGACAAGGCCATCGGCATCGTTTTTCACAGGAGAATTAATTCAAAATTAAATAACAACTTCACCAAAACACCCAACATTGAATAATTTATGAAATTTATTGGTCGATGCTACAGTGTAGGTCTGTATCTCAACATTGTCCTAAATATTACATTTCTTCCTTCGTAGTTTTAAAATATAATTTACTTCCACTGACCTTTTCAAAGCCGTCTCTAGCTGGGCGGAATCATTCTGTGCCTGTCTGAGTTCTGCCACAACTTTTTGGAGAAAATCTTCAAACTTCTGAAGACCTTGGCTGTCGTTGGTTTGAAGGGTAATCCACAAGTCTTTCAGCTGCTCTCTTGAAAGTGCTCTAGAGACAATGTATCGAAATTAGCGAATTGACCAGCCGGTATCACTGCGAGTGGATGTTTCAATTAATTGGCCGCCAAGGAGACGGCGATTGAAATCGACACAATGTTGTCAGTTGCAACTCTGTTCAAATCCACGTGCACGAAAGCAATAAAATGAGTGATCGCGAAAAAGACCAAAATGTGCTTGCACAATTTTACTGCTATTGTTTTTGTGCCTCGTGATCAAAGTAACGCAGAAAGCTACAGTCGAAATATTGAGTGCTTCAGATATTACAAAACTACACGTATCCATCGAGACCCTTAACGGAACATTTTATTCTTGGTTTTCGCGGGAAATTCTCCTGAAATTTGCGTGATGCAGACAGAAATACGATACGATCGCGGCCTGCTACATGCAACGGTCAAATAAAGTTAGTTTTATTTAATATATTTTTATTCTTATGTTGTTTTGATACAATTAATGAATACATCAAGCAGAAAATCTAATCAATCAACATCGAAAATGAAACTTTTAAATCTCTAGTAAAATTTACTTTGGTAGCTTCAATTGATTTCAAAAGAAATCTCACGGAAAGTTTTTCTTTTTTTTTCAAAAGAAATCAATTAAATCGTTTTTTGATTCTAGCCTAAGATTATAGCCAATATAGGTCATTATAAATATGAAAACTGATGAAAACTTTCCGTGAGATACGCACCAGTGACTAGTGACCTTGTTGCCATAAATGATAAATACCGTAACTTCCTCCTTGCACGAAACAAAAAGTTCCTCCAGTATTAATAGGTAAAGTTAGTAATTTGCAAGAGTCTCATTTTAAAGCCCTGGGATTCGAAAGAGTGTCAGTTTGCAGTGTGCAGTTTTGTTTTTATGTCGGGTACAATACAGGTGCAACTGTGCTTTTACTTAAACCGGGAATTAAACAGTTAAAACAGTTGTTATTACTACTAATCAGTCATCTCCAGCAATCTTTAACTTTTATAGCTCCTCAGCAACAACCTTTGACAAAAGATAATTGATAATATATTTTTCTATATTTTACTTTGATTTTCTGGAAGTTGTCAATCGGCGGGCAGGTCGACTCTACCAGAACAAACACAAACGCGGCAAATTCAACATGTCAACTTCAGACAACGCGACGAGAATTCGAATCACAAATTGTAAATTAAAGTTTCACTCACCCTGAAAAAACTTCTTCCCCTACACTTCCTATGATTTCTCTAAATGTAGCATCGTCTTGTCCCGGAGTTGTAGAACCATCCCCCGCAACTGCACTCTCAAACACGTCGTTTACACTTTCGCTTGCAAGATTCTCCCGACCGTTTATGCCGTCCATCGAATCTTGTCCAGGTTCACTCGATTCAGTCTCATTCACGATGCTTTCACCGCTCAAAAATTTCCCAAATCCTTCCGAAAACTCCTCCAGTGTTAACTGTCCATTTCCATCTATGTCTAAGTTATCAAATATCACATCTAGCTGCTCAAAATTCAAACTTAAATCATTCGCTACACGTTCAAGATCAGCTTTTGTTATGTAACCTTTTCCCTCCGGATCACACAAATAAAACAATTCTTTCCCAGGATCGCTTTCCAGCTCCTGATTCGCGTTCTCATCCGGTGCAACGCCTAAAAACAACCCAAAACCTGATGTGAACTCTTCCAAGGTTAAAAAGCCATTCTTGTCGTCGTCCAATTTGTCGAAAGCTTGCTCTATTTGTGACGAGTCCAGGGAAAGTTCCAAATCTTGTATTACTTGTGCCAAGTCATGTTTCGTGATGTAACCCAGTCCTTCTTGGTCACATAAGTTAAACAGTTCCGTGGCTCGTTCATTCAGAGACAACTGTAGTTGTTCAACTTCTGCCTCCATGATTATCATCAAATCATTAAGTTTATAAATCGTAAGTCATGAGTTTCAGTGTTAAACAGTTGACAAGCAGTATTCAAAATAAACCTTTGCTTTCTGTAACTATAACTTCCTCAGTGTTCACATAAGGTGACGACCATACAAGCCCCCTAAAAACAGAGCTCTGGGCTTTCCATGTCACCTAACTTCTCTGACCATATTATAAACACGCAGTCTGTTTAACCATCAAGCTGAAGTGAAACGATCGCTTAACATAATCTTGGAGTCTCTTTCCTGAATAGATGCATGTATACAAGACCTTTTCGTATTCTAGGTAACGCTCAAGTGAGCTTCCACTGGGGAGGGGGAAATATTTTAGCAAAAGGCCAGTCCAGTCCAAATATGCCCAGATCAGGCGCAACCCGAGACACAATAAACAAAAACAAGAAAAACGAAACTGACATGTTTTTATAGTACCTGCTATAGAACTACTTTTTTATTTGATTTGGAATTGGAGAGTTAAAGCATGTCCAGCCCCGTCCCCCGTCCCCTGGGGATGTATCTGTTTGTTTTAAAATCATTGACCGAAGTCTCTATTGTTTCGGACAAGTGACTCCAATACAGGAAACTAAACGTGAATAAATTTCCCTAAGAAAGCTGTATTGACAAAGCTAAAGATGTATTTTACTCAACGTGCTCCGCTGAACTTCTACCAAAGTAAAGTAATTTCATTCAAACTAAGGTTATTTTCCTTCAGTGAGAGAACATTTCAAGTTTACTTGATTAAGATTTTTAGAAATCGCAGCATTTCACTGGCACGGCGCAATATAACCTATATCCTGTTGAATGCCGACTAGATTGTTCTTTTCTGCTACTCAAACTAGTTTCTTATCTACTTCGTTGATAAGGTAATTTAACGGCCGGCTTCGGAAAATTTAATGTTATCAAATTATTTTATTTTACGTTACTGCAATTTAAGATAAAATTGCTGTGAAAGTTTTGTTGATTTCCTTTTGGAAGTCTACATAGGTGTTCAAAATTGGCATCGTAGCTAACGAGTTACAGAAAATAACAATTATTTTTATCATTTCCAACAAAAAGTGCGCAACATTTATTTCTTCTCTTTTGCCAGTAATGCTTATAAACTATTAAAGGCTTGAATTAGTTATCGTGGCCTATTAAAAAGTAGATTGAACGGTTTACACTGTACTCTGTAGTTTTAGAATTCTATCTGAAAATACTGCTGTTTACATATTCTAAGATAGATCTGTGTCTTAGTTAAATTGCAGTTGCAGTACGGAAGCATTTTACTCGACTCCGCTTTGAAGTAAGGGTTTGTATCCGACATAATAAAGACTGAACGAATAAGTTTGCTGAACTTATTCCTGACCAACGTGAGTCATGACTTTTCTGTCTCTAAGGCTTCAGTAACAGAAAACTTAATACAACAGTAGTGATTAACAATATACGGTTACACCAGACGGCTGTAGATGGTTGCCAAGTAATTACCTTTTTTCAGTAAGAACTCAAATAGCCAGCACCAATGATGAACAGTTTGCCCTTAGGCTTAGAAAGAAAACAAGTGCATTTGATTTGCGTCATGCACAACTTCGAGCGCTTCCGACCTTGAGGCTCAGAACAAGTTGTCGGGCTTTTTTATAATATTGGAGTAATATTTTGGCGGTTATTCTTGATATTTCTTCCTAAACTAGTCAACTTTCCCTTTTGTTGCTGTTCTCATCCTCGGAGACCCAGTGGCAGTCTGTCAGGACGAGTGACAAATTTGATTCTTCGCTCGCCCTGAAAAACCGCCCCAGTCCGGAAAATATCTGAGTAATTTCATGTAACTGCTATTTAGCAACACAACACCATCAACTGTGCAACAACAGCTTTTTATTTATGACTCAAGTAAATTAACAATGATATGTTTCAAATTGGGTTTTAAATGCGTTCGTGAAGTCATTTAGTCTGTGAATATGGTACGGGGATTTGACAAGGAGCTGTCCTAAGAAGCATCTGAAAGGTCAATTAAGTTTTTGTTTGCATTCGTGCACCTTTCAAGGTGTTTTTTTTTTTCAAGTTGTTTTCTATTTTCTTCAATATATAAATGGAACTGGCGGAAATTAAAAACAGACAAAAATTTACTATTAAATACATCATGCACAAAAATGGAAAACATTCAAGTTTAAAAAACTATCCAGCTACAAAAATGAATTCTGCTTGTTTGATTCAGTCAAACTAGCGGTTTTTCTCTTGGAAATTTATACGAAAACAAAACTACACAAACTAACAGAAAATGGCTTAAAAACTAATATTATACGTTTGCTCAAATTTAACTTCCAAAACTGAGCAGCAGCCTTTTAGAGGGCTAGCTTTAAAAAGTCGGCCGGTTAGTCGGTACTGAGTGGTGTTTGCATATTGTAGCCGACACTGTTCAAATAAAGTTGAATTGATGTAGCCACATTCCACAGTTTTTATTATTATCGGAAAAAATTGTCTTTTCTCCGAGAAAAACAGCATAACTTTCAACCCTTTCTTTCCATTTTGCTGTGCAAGGTCCCAACCGTGATTTTCATTACATATCTTTTTTATTTTTGTCATCAAGATCAGTTTTTTTTCCTTTTCTACATAAAATGGACTGATTTTATAAGTATTGATGATGTAGATATCGAGGTAGAATAACAATTTAAATTACTCATTATTTGTCCAAATATGTCCATGTGAAATCTCGGTACATTTTGAAACCTTGACCAGAGGCAGAGTTAATAGTTGTTTTGATGATCACCAAAAGGAACGGACAAACTTGGAAAAAGACGAAAACTGAAAAAATATTTACTTTTGTCAGTCCATCATCGTGACCAGTAAGTCAAGGCGCCAGTTTTGTTTTTCTCCCTGCAAACTGCGGCTCCTGTACACACAAAAAAAGTTGGAGAACAACATTCTAAGCTAACTCCTATCAAACGTTTCCTTCAACTTGAAAAGATTCGCCACTTTTCACGCAAAAAAAATTTCTGTTTTTCTTGGCTTTGTTGTTTTAAAAATGTATATAACAGTATAATTGGCGCCAAAAACCAGATAAAAGATATAGTAAATATACTGAGTAGAGGGCAGTAAGCAAATAGTCGAATTATATGCAAATCAGTTTTTATGCAAGGGAAATAACAATAATACATGCACCTAGTTTTGTTAATCATGTCGAAAACAGAGAAGATGTTGGAAACAGAAGAGAGTTAACTTGAAAATAAAGAGTTTTGCAGACTTCGAATTTTAAACCACTGTTGTTGGCTTGTTCGCGAACACCGCGTTTAGAATTTAGTTTACGAATTTTTTGCCTATAAAATTCTCTTTTAACTGAGTTTGTGACTGTCAGTTTACTCGAATGCAGATTCAGTTAAACAAAACAATAAAGCGACGGAACATTGATTTTGAAATACGGGAAATACAAGCAGCGCAGTATCAGCTGAAACACGCTTCAACATGAATAAAAATACAATATGAAATGACTACTAAATAAAAAAAGCTCATGCATAAATATATATTATCACTGGTTATCGGGAAAGAAGTTTGCACTTTTAGTACGAATATTCTAAAAGCATTACTTATTGGAGTAGCAACCCACATGCTTTCTAACCTTTTTCGAAAACGTGCACACTTTGGTTTTCTCAAAAGCGATGATGTCAGTTACTGCATAAATAGATTATCCCATTAACTGAGGACAGAATGCAAATACAGTATGAACAATATACACAGCAATATTATCACAATTGTATTTCACTTCAATCTTCCGTTTCAGTGAAACCCAAAATACAGGTTACAGTTTAATTTACTAAGCAATTTTCGCGTTTAATGAGAGAAATTAAACAAGTATAAACACAAAATTGTGCTTGGAGTTACGAAACAGATCGTATTGGTGACCACTGGTATTGCGGTTTTTTGTTTGAAAGGAATTATCTCTTTAACAAAATTAAGTAACTCTTTAGACCGTCGATTCCTTAAAAGTTCCTGTTCCATTTCATTGTGCTACGTAATATCCTGGACAAACCAGTGCCTATCAGTCTAATACGACTCACCATAACTTTTAGTATGAAAAGCTGTCACAATCTATTTCAACTATATTGAGTCCCTTATTTGGTCTTTAGAAGGTAAAAGAAAGAATAGCATCAACACTTTCGTGAAATTAACTTTTAGACGATAGACGATGTTTATGTTGACAGGGTTTCATTGCCGTGACGAATACTGATGAAGTCATATTAGCCCGACAATTGTTTTAGTCACTGAGATAATAATCAGTATTTTCATTAAAAAGTTGTTTTGTGACGTACTAATACTAAATATCGGCCCAGTCGTCGACTCCTACGCAAGAGAAATCGTAAATTGAAAACAACTGAAAATGGAATGCTATGACAGGAACTGACGTCCACCCAGAATACATAGGTGTTCAGTTGTTGTTGCAAATTTTAAAGTCACTCACGTCAAGTCACGGATTGATTTGAAATGAGAAAATAAATAGTATTTTACAGTTTCTTTCATCTTCTTCGTCGAGAAGGCGCAGGAAAGAAAAGAAACAGCGTAGAGCCAGACGAGTGAAAATCGAAAATTGAAGAACGAGAGAGAAGAAGATAAGGACATTGACCTTAGTTGAAATTGATCTCTGTTCTTCATCTTCATGGCCAATTTAGTGTCAAGTGTATAAGTGACGTCAACCCGGTGATAGTAGTGGACAGGCTTCGGTTACCAAGTGCCCCACCCCACCCCATCTCCCGCAAGTTCCTCTCGGCTCTCGTTCACGTAACTGGAACTATGAACGTGATTATCAGCGACTTTTCTAGCAATACTCAAAGCTGTTCTTTAACAAGGTGATATTAAAAAAATTGAAAAATAATTAACATATGTTTAGAAAAACGCCGCACTGTATCAGTTGAATGAGTGCCCTCTCTGAATGTTTGCAGTTTTAAATGTGAATCATTACTGTAGGTTGCCATTTGTGTGTGTTTTTACTCGTGGATATGCGAAGCATATCTACGAGTCTTTGTGTCACTGGCCCTGCCAGTGTTAGCACGGCCTTTAGGACTGGGGCGAGCATCTCTTTAGGGCTGGGGTGTAAAACATGCGCACAGCCTGGGTTTGGCCAAAGCCGCAGTAAATTTTCGAAAATTTGGTGGCAGGAAGGCTGCCTTACGACTGCTGGCAAGGCACTTCCGAGTTTCGGAAGAGACACTTCCTTAACATTTGTGAGGTTGTCCGTTCTTATCTTTCTTGGCAAGAACACGGTTGTGCAGAAATCAATTCCCGTCGAAAATAGTGACTTGTTTCACACATCTCGATTAGTCATTGAGCATCCGCAATCAACAGTGAACATGATAAAGAACGAATCAGTTTTGTGAAGTGCTGAAAAGGTTGGCTCCGAAATTTGTTTTCACCCTAAGGGTGAACGCGAAGTACAAGAGGTGGTGGGTTTTTCCGTTTCCGCAAGTGTCGTGAATGAGACCCATATTCCGATGAAAGTTCCAAAACGAACATAAAATGTCACCACGTTGCCCTGATTGGCTGGCAGCTTGAGAATAAATTTCACACACACGTTTCAGACTTTGGGTTAAAGCACGGTAAAATTTGTAGCTGAAAATGTTTGTCCAGACGGAAAAAAGCTGATTGTTCATGCTATAAGGAACATGTTTGAAGCCGCAGAGTAATGAATTTCAGTATAAAAACAAGGAAATTGTTGGTTTGTGTTTCGAGGTCCTAGACGCTACTTTTTCTTGGCCTTAGTACAGCTGCAAACAACACAAGCAAAGTGCGCAGTGTTTTACCAAGCATGCATATCCACGAGTTAACGACAGTTTTGCTTTCGGTTATAATTAGTTAATTTGCGCACAGAGTTTCAGCAGGGGATCCCCTGGTTTCAGTAATCCATAAAAGGTTAATCTTGAGATAATATTGTAACAGGAGTTTTGACAATCTTGTTTTTAGTTCCACAAAATTTAAGAATATACTCCACGTACAATAACTCATAAAATACTCAGAGCTTTCGTTTTTGTATAACTTTTTTTGTCAGCCATTTGAATGCCTACTTGAGCTGCGACTGATAACTTAGAAACAAAGGCAATTTTAATGAAAATGAATTTAGTTGTTTTAGCACGTTAACTTAGTAACCATTGTCGTTTCGAAGAATGTGCTGCGTTCGCACCGTTCTCTCACCAACTTTTATAACTTTTATATCTATTGTTAATTGTAATCGTTCACATTAGTAGCTTTTGTAGTTAATTTTCTTTGTTCACTGATGTACCTTAGAAGGAGCGTGCAGTTTGCGAAAGAAAAAAAAAAAAGAAGAGAAAAAAAGAAGCAAAACAGAAAGAGAGAGAGAGAGAGAG
>JANRMR010155331.1:0-10606 GCA_025434825.1 Bergia sp. 'catenularis' | reverse complement strand
TATCACACGCAATAATTTTCCATGGTTTTCTATGAAACCCGGTACACTGTCGTGGCCTAGCGTATAGTAGGTCAGTCGTAGGACAAAAACGTAGTGTGTGATGGCATTTGTTCTGCGATATCACACGCAATAATTTTCCATGGTTTTCTATGAAACCCGGTACACTGTCGTGGCCTAGCGTATAGTAGGTCAGTCATAGGACAAAAACGTAGCGTGTGATGGCATTTGTTCTGCGATATCACACGCAACAATTTTCCACGGTTTTCTATGAAACCTGGTACACTATCATGGCTTAGCGTATAGTAGGTCAGTCATAGGACAAAAACGTAGCGTGTGATGGCATTTGTTCTGCGATATCACACGCAATAATTTTCCACGGTTTTCTATGAAACCTGGTACACTATCATGGCCTAGCGTATAGTAGGTCAGTCGTAGGACAAAAACGTAGCGTTTGATGGCATTTGTCCTGCGATATCACACGCAATAATTTTCCACGGTTTTCTATGAACCTAGCCTATAGTAGGTCAGTCGTAGGGCAAAAACGTAGCGTGTGATGGCCATTGTTCTGCGATATCACACGCAATAATTTTTCACGGTTTTCTATGAAACCTGATACACTATCGTGGCCTGGCGTATAGGTCAGTCGTAGGACAAAAACGTAGCGTGCGATGGCATTTGTTCTGCGATATCACACGCAATAATTTTCCACGGTTTTCTATGAAACTCGGTACACTATCGTGGCGTAGCGTATAGTAGGTCAGTCGTAAGACAAAAACGTAGCGTGTGACTGGGCCTTCAGATGAATATTATACTGAAAAAACAGCAGTCAATCAGATTACTCCATGGCCAGTTACCGATCGAAGGAGGCGGCTATTGCGAATCCGACATTTCAGTAAAAAAGGAATTTAAAAATACCATATTTCCAGGAATTATTTGCCTTAAATTCAGTTCACTTTGTTGTACTTCTAACACACAAAAAAGTACTCCTAGTACCGCACACAAATCAAAATAGTGGTCTTTCAAGAGTTCAGTAAAATCAGTGTAGTAAAGTTGCCAGTGATAATGAAATTGCTAATCGGCTTTTTGTCGCTGTTTAATGGACCGAGTAATAATCACCAAAAACTCTAAGCAAACAAAATCTGTTTTAAAATACGAACTACGTAACTGAGCCGACACTGATTCTCAAGACGACTTCCACTTGTGCGGTCGTCACAACAATCTGTCGAAATTGTGGGCAGTCAGTCACAACTAAAAGCACTCCTTCGCCTCCTTCTATCAGGACTACATTCACCCGGAAGATCAGCTCACTACATACATTCACTAACCTGGATATGTGATAGAATTAGTCACCATATGTTTGTAAGATTTTAGTGCGGCGGCACTGACTGATTTAAAAAGCGTTCCGATGCATGACCTCCAACACTCGGAAGTTAAAAATTGGAATCTGAAATATGATGATGTCCTACTTTTTTTAAATTGTGTATCGTTTGCAAGTGCGAGGGATGTTTTGAATTCAACTGCCCACGCATTAAACTCCTTTCCATATACGTTCATTTTTAAAATAATCTAAAATTAGACATCGTGTCATCTTTGTTACTATCGAGCTATTTTAACTCACAGCTGGCAGTAATCAAAGAGCGGTTACTTTAGAGAGTTCGATAATAAACATTGATTCAGTATTTGCCTCCAAGCAACACCTGCAGCACTCGGGTACCCAAGTCTTCTAATCTTTGATTTTCGACAACATGAACAATAAAATTACTAAATTTTTATGCAGCTAAGGACTCCTGAATAAAATGTTAAATTTGTATTTATTTCATAATTAAAGACTCGAAAAAGTCAACAACAAAAGATCAACGAGATAAATTAGTAATGGTTTAAAATCAAGTTCAAATTAGTCTGTATAATGATATGAATTAGACCTTCTCGACATAATAAATTATGTGTAAAACAACATACAATGAAATACTTCAATGGAGGGCTAGTAAACTAGTAAACTAGTCCTAGCTGAACAATTCAGTCTTTGCTATATTTTGTGCAAACCCAGTTAGACTACCAACGCATTCTGAAATTCAGCTAGATTGCAACCCCAACTGTGCGAGAGCTGAAGTTCTGTATTACTGCCCGTATTATCGCACGCAACAATCTTTGAATAACGCGGTACAATGCAACTTCCCCCACTGCACACAACGTTAATAGGAAATTTGCACCCATGATCTCTTTCAGTAGGAGTTCCGCAAAAGACAGAGAAATCCTCCCAAAAAGGTTGTTTTATTGCGATTCTTTTGATACTAGTTTACAATTATCGCCATATTCACAATTGTTAAAACCGTACGCTTTTTTGCTATCCCCCTCACACAAAAGTCGTGATTTTCTTTGCAACGAGCAGGAAGAATGTCGGTCGATCTTTATTGTAGTTTACAAAGCGTACACTGATAAACAAAACTTGCTTTGTGCATTACTTTGATGAAAATGCGAACGACCTCTTCCCTCTGTAAGTTTCAGTGTAGTAAGATTAGACAGGAGTCAATTTAATAAAACATTTACAAGTGTAATTTACAAGTGTAGCTATTGTTTTCAACCTCCGAAACAATAGAGCGTTTTCACTCAATCCCAAGAGACCCAAAGGCGGCCATGTTGGTGTACCAAATTAAAGAACTGGTGATTAAAAATGTATTCTTAAAGGTGGTCATGTTGTCACGTGAAAGTACTTTAACACTACATTTTTAATCAACAATTCTTTGATTTGGTACGCCAATATGGCCGCCTTTGGGTCTCTTGGGATCGAGTGAAAACGCTCTATAGCACAAGATCCTATCCTGTATAACGCAAACCAACCCTATGGCTCAAAGTTTCTCGCAATTTCAAGACCAAATTGAGAAAAACATCTGGCTCAGACTCGCAGTTAGAGCAAATAAAAGCCCTCCTGCATGCATGAACGTTGATGGCAATTGTACCCGCGTGTGTTGCATTTGGCGCCAAAACTCCATTGATTTTACCATGCTTAAGTTTTTTCAAGCTACAAAACAATTTAAAATGAGAACGGTTTTTGAATTTTTTTTTACGATGATTTGAAAAAACATGAGCCTTTGTCAACATTTTCGGATGCTAATAATAATTATCGCATTTTATCCCGTATATTATCTCTTAGGGTGTTCTTGCTTCGCGTCAAAACGCGTCCAGTCAGCGTCATCTGTCGGTCGGAGAGACATCACGGTAGACAAAACATCTTTGATGTCGAGAACATGAAAGCAGTTCTTTTGTGGTCTGAAACAGCAGTAAAACCAAATAATGTAAGTCTGCAAGTCTGTCGGCCTTGTTCCATCCACTAATCTGTCTGCCTGTCCGTCTGTCTGTTTACCTTTGTTGGTCTTTCATTTTACGTCTGTCTTTATGTCTGTCTTTATTTGTCTGTCTTCATGTCTATCTGTCTATCTGTCTGACTGATTGACTGTCTCTTTATCTTACTATTCGTATTTTTCTTGCTCTTCTATCCTTCTTCTTTCCCATTTTTTCGCACTTGCTACGCAGTTTCGCCCGGCTCTTTCAGACAAAAAACAATCGCCACTTAGCTATTTCGAGCTCATTTGCTGTCTTTGGTCATGTATTAACTTATTTCCTCTTTCAATTTTATAAATTTTGTCTCAATTGTATCATGAGGAGACACAGTTTGAATGATACCTTGACAGAAGATTTTAGCATAACACAGCGCAACAAAATAATACACAAATTTTTGTTGTACACAAGATTCGTGTAAACACAAATTCAAAGACAGTTATTTACCTTCTGAAGCTGCTGTTAGTCTCATCCCAGCTGTCAGGTAAATGTTGAGTGACAGGGGGGCCAACAGCGACCGCAACCTGGTGCTGCAATTAATAATGAATGAGAAAATATTGGAATAGACCAGATTCCTACTCCCAGTTGCCGCTCATTACAATGACGAGATTCATTTGCACAGTGTTAGCCTCAACTTGGTGTTGTATCTACATTAATACCGGCAAGATTCCAATCTTCAACAATACACGGAGTTGTGGATAGCTCATATCTACATTTGTATTTGTGAATAATTAATATGAGGTCGAGGTTAACGGTGCAAAAACGAGTCTATAGTCATTGTAATCAGAGGCAACTGGGAATAGGATTTAAACTTTTGGATTGCAACTCCAAATCACCAGAGACTGTTTTGTTCTACAGTCAATCGATCGATCTGGTCTATTTCAGCAGTTCTGCGACTGAAAAGTTACATAGAGCGCGCTTGTCATAACAAACAGGAAAACTGAATGACTGAAGGCGCAGGAAACTTAAAATCAGTACTGGATTCCCGGACAAACTGCGTTAAATACCCAAGATGGCGGTCGCGCGGTGATCCATCGAGCGGGTGGTAAAGAAAACAGTGTCTACCGTGTTTCTTGTTCAACTGAGGCCTGTTTTAAACGTCGTGCTACAGTCGAATTTAATTCAGCCGAACTTAATTGAAGCCGTTAAACTTTGCAGCAAATGTTTATCTTAAACAAATTGAAAAAGTCAAATAAACTTAATTTATCAAAGGTTATTTAAGAATTGTACGAAATAAACTTTTCAGACTTCTATTGTTCGTTTTGAACGTATATTTTCAGCCAAGTTGAACTGCTTCAATTAAATTCGACTGAATTAAATTCGACTGTAGCACGACGTTTAAAACAGGCCTAAGTCACTCACGAGATCATCCAGTTTGGTTTCTTCGAAACACCACTCGCTTAACTCAACACCACTCAGGAACAGACGAGTGTCGGAAACGATTTTCTGTAGAGAAAATGTACGATATAGTAAGAATTATAGCACTTTCTTTTCTCTCACATCTGTATTTTCTTTTGCCCTCCAGGCCGCCCCTGGGTCTCCGACAATGATAAAGCAAATACTTAAAAATATTTTTTTCCAAAAAGGGGAAAAATGAATACAACTTTTTATATTGCATGTGCACCAGTTTTATTCGTGAGATCTCTTATTCAGTTATTGTTGATAACTTACCTAACTCGCAAAACGTAAACAAACAGCCACAAACATTTCATGCCGTAAGCCTTACGGTATGTTAGGTGACCTTAAGTTTTATAGAAGGGACACATTGGACTGCATAATGCGACCTGTCCGCGGACTTGGTGAGCAAAGTTGTCTGAAAGACATTTCCTAATATTTTGTGTATAATACTTCTGTATGGGATGCTACATATTTAACACGCTACGAGTTTGTTTGACAGCACTCGCACGATGGAACTTGAAATAAGATATCACCAGAGAGGGAAACTTAGATTAAAAACAAATCCGCCGTTGTAGTACTTTAGAACCGTAAAGTACGACCAGAATGTTTCGAATGAATAGATCGTTTTCTGTGTATCATCAGCAAAACCTACAAGACATGTATTTAAATCATTTTAACATGATATAGATATCAGCATCAAAGTATTATTTGAAATGGTAACTTTTAGTTAAGTACTTTGAGCTTTACGACAATCTGACTATGGTTTGTGAAAGGTTAAACTTTTTAAGTCTTTATCAGCTTTTAAAGTGCTGATTAAAGTGTTTTTATGCGAACAAAATCATCCATACTTATACAGTTGCATCCGCACTTAAAAATATTCTAAAGCAGTTTGAAGTACCGAATACTTCATATAAAGACGCATTCTCAGTGAATATGAATTCAAATGCCTTTAATCTATTATAGAAATAACCAGAAGTGATAAGATGAGAAAACATATCAACTAACTTCTTGTTGTAGCTCTAAGGTGCCAAGTCTGAACTCCACAGACTGTAAATCGTGGCCAATACCAACTCCGACAGCCTTCACGTAGCTTTCTTTAAGGCACTTAAAATACAACATACAATTCGTTCAGAAAGGCCTGTTTCAAACGTCGTATTACAGTCTAATTTCATTGAAGCCGTTAAACTTTGCTGCAAATACACGTCCAAAACGAAATATTTTAGTCTCAGGAAGAGTTTACTTTGTACAATTGTTAAATGACTTCCAATAAATTAAGGTCACTGGACTTTTACAAATTGTTTTAGACGAATTTTTGCAGTAAAGTTTCGCGGCTTCAACCAAATTTGACTGTAGCACGACGTTCGAAACAGGCCTTAGAAGCAGAAGAGAAAAACGGACGGGCGGGAAAACGAGTTTTTCTAGCCAGGTCAAAAACCGCCATCTTGCTCGACTATACGCATATTTATAAGAACAATTTTATAAGAACAACGAGGCTCAAATTTGACTAAAACTTAAGAACCTAATAACATTCGAGGCTCGGATTCCAATACGAAGGACTTTTTTTCAGTTTCATATTCTTGGAACAACAAATTACACAGTTCACCCAGAAACCCGGCAACGCAGATTGGGTACAAACATGATACAATACACTATTTTCACAGGAGATCTAACGGAGAAGATCTAACGGCCGGGAATATCTAGCGGAGTGTTTGCTCGTTCATTCCTGGCCAAAAACAAATGCCAAAATGTCACTCTCATCAGCGACAGCAATCTAGCGACGGTTTATTAAGTTAAGAGTCTCCAATTTCCAAAGATTTTTTATGTTAATTTGTATGCTGGTACAAGAACACTTTAAGAGCGACTGAGCCTCGAAATGTCGTAAACTTAAGAACATCGAGGTTTAGCCAAAATTTATTGGTTCTCAGACTGATAAAGAAAGCGTGTACTGATTCTGGCTAATGACACTCGTAGGGCTGAGAATTCAAATTCCCAACAGTTCTTTCTTCTGCCCTGATTCGACGGTACGGTAACTTCATGTAAGTATTTCGAAGACTACATATAACTGAACTGTGTTCTATCGTATTCCAAGAGTTGAAAAATCAGGCAGGAGTTTTAAACAAATCTTGAAACAAACTTTTTGTTTCAGTTTGTAAATTCTCTTCAATAGCCACTCTAACATGGACTTTCAGACACTTGGCAGAGGAGCAGTTTAAAACTACTTTTTAAAGTACATGTCATTGAGAAGTAGCAAAAACTGGGTTGCGAAAATTAGAAAATTCTTAGAAAGATTAGTAACTAAATATTTTTGTCAAACAGCAGGTTTACTCACAAATTAAGAAGCGTTCATGTCCACAAGGACTTGCTAATTTTAAAGAAAACAGAAGCACAAGAGGATAGGTTTTTGGACGATGTTTTCATGAAGACCTTTGCGGTATACCTTGCTATCATGTCTTTGCTGCATTTTACAAAGAGGACATTACGAAAAGCAGATGGCTTAACACACTGCTAGTACTATACGTTAAAACCAAAGAAGGATTTGAAGAGGTAATAAAATTTATACAACCGGTCTAAATTCATTCATGAGCCACTGGCAAGTAGCTCATAAGGTTTGCACTTATCCTCAGTTTCTGTAGTGGACGAGAGTCTGTGTCTTCCCTTGAACTGGCCACTAATCCATTCCAGGTTAACCGGAGCAGAACTGAGCTGGTATTCATTTACACAGCTCAGTCGACTGGACTTAAAAGAAGTGCCTTGTAATTGTTTAAAGACAATGCCCACTGGTTCAAGCCGGGGTTCGAACTCACGAGTCAGACACACCAGCCAATCATAAATTAAATTCTTACCCAAAGTCTGTGGAACATCTGCAGTTGTTTCCATTCCGATGGTTGGGATTTGATAGTCTCCCACTCATTGCTAGTGAACTGTTTTCTCATGGTATGGAAATAACTTGGGACAGAAGTGCCGCCTATATATAAAAATTTAGCATAAATCACACGAAATGTACACAATCATGAATTGAGCAAGTTACAGAGTAGTACAGTACGTAGGAGTGGTTCAAGGTTAGCAAAATTAAGGAAGCCCGCATTTGAACTCGGAAACATAAATCAAGCCAAATGGCACGAAAATTAAAGATATTTGAGGGTGAATCATCAAGTCAAAATAAGTTTACTAGAATTATTTTGTAAACAGAAAGAACGAGTCAAAAAGTATGGAAAGTTAAGAGCATGTGCATTATTTTCTATGCCGAACCGGATCAATTTGTTCTCCTCTGTCGTCAGCATTGCCACATGTATTTTTTTAAAAAAATACGATTCTGCCGGTATTCGAATAAAGGTGGACTAAAGCAACTCAAACCAACAAAAATTGTTATCGTACGTTATCCGTACGCCATCTTAATTTTTGTTATTTTTTTGTCGTCACACGCTTGCGTAATTTTAAAAATGCCTGAATTGATTCGAATACACTTTTACTTTTGCATAGGAGTAGTTTAAAACATTATTAGATTCACGCAATTAAAGTTTTAAATCCATATGAAATATTAAGCTGCAAAGAGCCAAATTTGGCAAAAACTGCCATTCAGAACGTGGTTACCATGCATGCCAACACCCTATCCCATAATCAAAAGTTAACCATATCACTGTTTTCCCCAATAAGTTTGGAAAACTCTTAAAACTAGGACTGTTTTTCTTGAATGTTACAAAGACTTGAATGTAGCGCGGGCGCGTTGCACTCCACAGCCCAGTCTGAATAGGGTTAAAAAAAAATGAACAGTTTCACATAAAATTCAAAGCTCGTAGCCGTTTGCGTGGAAAATGTGAATTTGTACATGAAAAAACACCAAGTCAAGAAGCATGACTGATAGTTTGCGACAATGTGTGCAGAAGATTGAATAAATGCCTCACGGGCATATGCATCCGGCCATTGCAAGCAATGACTATAACGTGTATGACCATACTTTACACCACCTGACCACAATAGCGAACGAATTTGAAACCTGGATAAGTTGTCTTCATGACGTCAACACCAACTGCAGAAGAAAATAGAGTTGTAAAAACAGTCATATGAAAAAGGAAGACTGGCGTGTACTTGAAAAGTACTAGTTGTGTTGCTGATAGATGTATGCCTAAGATTTCAACTATCTTGATGCGCACGAGTAATATAATTCAAAGGTCCAGAAACTGCTAATGAAATCCATTTTAAGTTTTCCAAACTGACGAGCAATAATCTTGAATCATCACGATTAACAGGAAAATCGTGAAAGAATGCTCTAACTAAGCAGGAACGCAGTGACACGTTTTATTCCCGTTTTTCCTTATCATTTTATCAACTGTTTATATTCTAACGACATTTAATAAACGGTAAGTTTCGAAAATAATTTTCCTTTCAACACTTTTGGAAATAAGACACACTGCAGCTACACAGTAAAATTTACACCTAAAAGCCAAACAAATGCTCTTAGCTTTCAGGTGACCTTACTGCTGTGGATATTTTAACATGCCCTATTCATTTACCAAATTATAACTGTTACACTGAATCCACATTCTTTAACACTACACATAAAGACATTGTTGGGAATTAATAAGAACTCGCAGCATACCTTGAAAGTGCTTTTCAGCAGCTAGGACAGTGAAACCTCCCTGGTGGTGTAAGCGATAATAATGATAACAATAATAATAAAATAATAGTAATAATAATGATAATAATATTAATATTTATAATAACGATGATGATAATAACAGTAATGGCCAGTAACAGTTATGCTAATCTTTAGCATCTTGACATACCAAAAAAGTTTTCAAAACAACAAATGGTTTTTTACTTAAACTTGCTAACCTAAAAGAACAGCACAACTGATGATTGTTCCAACTGGGCCAATCCCATTTTAAATAGTTTTTCAAATGTCTGTGTCAACAGATGGTGTGGTGAAAAAATGTTGCACAAAATTCAACCCTTGATCAGGCCAGGAACTTTATCCTTGGACCCCTTGGTTGACAGTCAGAGATCTTACCAACTATGCTAACCTCATACTAATTACTTTAATTATTTTACTATTTAACCAAATATTGACAAAATATAAGTACAACTAATTATCAAGATATCTAAGTTATGGAAGCTGGATCCTTTCCCAATCCAAATGGCTCTTGAGACTGACACTCACATGTGCATATGTCTAGTTTTCATTTCTGTTAACATGTGTACATAATATAAATTATACTACACATCGAGTTACATGTTAACTGTATTCTAATATAGATTATTTTCATGTAAATTTCCACCCTAAACATCTGTCTTAAACTTACGTGATGTGAGACATTGAAGTTAAAGCTCCCAAGATTTGTGTCAGCAGCTGCATTTGCCTGAATGGAGGAATTAATATTACAATTATCATTATCATAATTTTGTAAGAAGTAGTAGTCTACACTGAGTCCCTATTTTTTCTCTTAAGTTTGTCAAGCCAAGAAATAATTTGCACATTGATAGCGGACAAGCCACTGTGAGAATACCGGGGCAAGGCGAGAAAGTGAGGAGAGATAGTGCAGTATAGTTTGTAGGTACCTAATCAGTATATATAAGAAGGATGGTCAAAGTACACAAGTAGGTAGATAGGTACAATTAGGCAGAGTTCAAGATATGCAGGTCCTGAGCAGGTAGGTCCACATATATATATATACATATGGGACTACTGTTCAAATATAATAATAATAATAATAATAATAATAATAATAATAATAATGGCGGCAACTAAGACGGAGGGCCGTTTTCGTTGAGCAAAGTGGATCAACCCATACGAAAGCCTGCCAAGCCGGGAGCACCAAAGCAAACTCGGAGAGTAAGATTATATACTTTGCAGCTTGTGGAGAACAAGAAGGTG